>BHFT01040684.1:0-25135 GCA_004320025.1 Laticauda laticaudata
ATCAGTAGAACAATAAGATGAAAATAATAATACTATATAATTATTCTTTGACCATCTAATTCATATGCTTATGAATCACTTTCCAACAATTATTCAATTAATCAAAAAAGTTCAATCAGTATGAAGCATTATTCTGTATACAAATTTCTAAAATATTTACCTCTGTCAAATTAGTTTTCTACCAACATCACTTAAATAGGTTTGTAACTTACCAATATCTATTAAATCAGATCCAGAGGGTTTTTTTTTTTGTTAATTGTCTTATAACAACTCTTAATTCAAAATGTCCTCATTCCAAGTTGCACAGTCATTTTCTCCGTTTGTGTATTTTCTTGTTACTCTTTTGTTCTTTTATTCCCACACAGTCACAGTTCCACTTATGAACCTTAAATAAATCTTTCTTATTTTGTTGTCAGGATTATCTATTAATATTTATCAAATTAAAATTTCTTTTCCCCGGTCCTTTCTTCTGATCTTTCAATTCATCAAAAGTTCATTTTCAAGTTTTACACTCTTAATTGTCCTTTCGTTTTTCTATACCACTTAATCACTTTCACTTCTTCTTTCTTTCCCCACTTCTCAAATAAACGGACAATAAGCTTCTATATTCACTCCTCCACTTGCAAAGCAAATGTTATTATCTCACCCTTTGTCTGCTCAGGTTTCACGATTCCATTAGTCAGCATAAATATCTGCCATTGTTTTAATCAGCGCTCCTATTATTAACTCCCCGCTTCACCACACCACTTAATTCAGAGTTTCCTTTACAATATACACCAATATTCTGAAAATCTTCTTTAAATATGCCTTTCCAGTGTTCAGCCTGCTGTTTCCCTCTTTTCGCTTCTTTTAATCAGCTGGGCTGCTGCGTTTTTGGTTCCAATTGTCACGATCTCCCTCTTCTGCTGTTGGTTTTCAGGGGGCTCTTCTTCCTCTTCTTGCTGTGATCCTCTGGGATCGCAGCAAGAAGGTCGCCCTCTCTGATGTCGTCCAAGATTGACTGCAGATAGTGCATTTTGAACTTCTTGTACGTCAAATGGACATTTAACCTTTTGAGGTCCAGAATTGGTCTCCATCCCCCCGAGGCCTTCAGAATGAGGAAGACAATTTAGTAGAATCCGTACCCCCGTTGATCTTTTGGGACTGGCTCGATGGCCTGGATCTCCAGGAAGTGTTGGATCACCTTGTCCACGAGATCTCTCTTGGTGGTGTTTCTGGAGATGGGGCAATGGACAAAGTGCCTCAGAGGAATGGAGCTTGGCCTGAGGATGCTGTTGCTATCTAAACCTATTTCGGAAGGGACGTCTGTCCTATTGGTCAGGCCTGGGGGGAAAAGGAATGCTGAAAGGAGAAGGAATCAGCAACATTATCCAATTGGTGAAAGGAAGATTGATGCCCGCCTATCAGCTCTCCTAGTAACGGAGGACAAGACTTTATACTTGCTCTTGTTCTCTGTTAGAAATGGGTTCAAGGCCTCTCCGAAGAGAGTCAAACCCATATAGGGAGTAGAAGCCAACCTCCATTTGGTCTTTGCATCCACCTGCCATTGGCGAAGCCACAAGAGCCTACGGGATATGTTGTTAGAGGCTCCTAGAGGAGAAATGGACAGCATGCAACAAGGAACCAGCCAAAAACTCGGCTGCTGACACTAGTTTGCTAATGTCCTGGTGAATGTGTGTCTCCTCTGGGGGAACTCTCACTGTAATTCCTTAAGCCAGAGTAAGGAGGTCCTTACCAAAAAGGAGGTGGCTGTGGCTGCCTTAAACATTGAAGCATTGTCCAAGTGTATATGGCGGAAATTCAATTCCGCCTTTCTATCCCCGGCCTTTAAGGCCTTAGCAATGTCCCCAGAGACCGCTGAGGGGGAAACAAGAAAGGCCAGAGGATCATCCACTGAGGGCAACTCCAAGGTATCTGACAAGGAAGGAGCCATATTGAAGTGCCTCCTATCATTACTGTCTAGTTTGGGAAAAGTCCCAGATTGGCTCCACTGCCTTTGAACAACCTTAATAAAAAACCTGGGACAGAGATATTCTCCTGCATGACTGTTCAGAGAACTCAGCCTTGTCTAACACCTGACGTCCCAAAGGTTTCACAGGTGTGGATGAAGGGTTCCCAATTTGGACAGTGACCTTGGCTTTATGAAGGAGGGACCTGAACAGCGCTGGACAGAAGAATCCAGTGAAAGGAGGAGGATCAGGAACCAGTTTAAGCTCATCATAAGAGAAACCTTGACCCAATTCCACCTCCTCTAATACAGAGGCTCTATCCCTGAATGAGTGGGCTGGGGATGCGGACCTATGTGATTGCTCAGTCTCTCTAGCATACAAATAATGGTGAGGTTGCTGGGAATGTGTCTCAGAAGAGACAGAAGCAGCCCTGCTCCCCAGGTGCAGGGTATTGGCCACACCCTGGGAGATAGCACGTGAAATGACGACCTTAATTTCTCAGATAGTCCAGGCTCATGTCTTTCAGCTGGATGGAGTCCTGCCGAAGTTGGGGTAAAGGTAGCTTAGGGGGCTAAAGATCTCTCCCTAAACTGGGGATTAGGTCCTACAGTTGCCCTACTGTCAAAGGGAAATTGTTCAGTTTGAATCAAACCTTCTATTGGAAATATAGAAAAATGTTCCCTATTACCCTCTGGTGACCGGCTCATAGGAACTGCAACAGTAGTCTGCAAAGCTGGCTATGGGGGGACGGGTCTTCTTCAGACAAAGCAAGAGCTGGCATACTTTCCTGCTGTGCTCTGGAAATTAGTTTTTCCAGAGCCTTCATTCTCCTGTCTGCATCTTTTTCTTCAGCTCTGGAAGATTTTCTGTAGTGAAGGGCTTTCACTTTAATACTGCCAGCAGCCTCCTGACTGGCTGATTTGTCTCTTCTGGAACTGGATCTCTTACTGGGAGGAGAAGAAGAGGGTTCCTGCCCTGCCATGCTGTTGGCCATCAGAAACTGATCAGCTCTCTTGACAGCACTTTAGGCCCTTCTTTGACTGCTGCTGAATGGGGCTAAAGAAGCCTGGGCTGTGGCAGCAAGCCAGCACACTGTCCCTTTAGCTCTAAGTCTGAAGCTGTCAGGAAAAAGGCAAAACTGATAGCAGAGGATGGCCAAGCCAAAGGAGGCTTCCAGACTAGCCTCCTTAACACAAGCAGTGCTAAAAAGCCAAACCGCAAAGGTCGCTAAAGCCACTACAGCTGCTAAGCCGAAAAAAAAACTTTTAAAAGGTGAAAAAACAGCTCTTTAGCGGCTCATCAAAAAAGCTGCACCTGGGCAAGTGAAGCCTTAGGTGAGCGACAGGCTTCCCGCATGCGGGGAAAAAACCCCTCCCTGACAGAAAGCAGCTGCAAGGGAGGAAGGCTACAGGGACTCTAACGAGAACAAAAAGGACAGGGGAAAAAAAAAACCTTGGCAGTTTTGAAGCGCTGCAAAAGCTAATCTGACAGCACAGAACGAACAATTGAAGAATCCACACTTCTGTCTGGAGATTGAGGAGCCAATCAAACCACAACTTCCTGGGTAAGACTTGAGTCGTGAACTGGGGAAAGTGACAGTTGACAAGGGGCGTGGATAAAATTATGGACTCAGTCTCCAGGCAGAATGGCATGTGTCAACCTAGTATGGATTCTCCAATCGTCGTGCTGGAGAACAGCTCGGTCACAGTGCAGCTGAAACTCCCCTGCTTGCTAGAGAACGTGCATCTAGTCTTTCACAGCAGTTTGCTAAAATTGGTGATAGGATCCCAGCTTAGACCAGCCCCCAAGCCAATCATATGACAAGGAGAGACACTACGAAGTAAAGAAAATCCTAGATTCCAAGCTATACATGGGGGGGGGGGGGNGCTATACATGGGGGGGGGGGGGTTGCAGTACTTAGGACAGTGGAAAGGATAGCTTCTCTTTGCATCTACATGGGTTAAAAGCTGGGATGTGAAAGTAGACAGATTAGTCAAACAGTTTCATGAGAAGCACCCCCAGAAGCCAAAGGGACTTCCAGGAGGGGGAAGAGGTGGTTATCAAATGCTAATTAATCCCATTAGGTTTCTTTTCTCTTCCAGAAGCTTCTTATCAACTTACAGGGTCTGATTGTCAGCTCTGAAGTGAACATAGCTGAGGCCATCTTGGATGCTTCAGGGTTGCCACACAATGGAGGGACAGGGGAAATAGTTAGATGAGGTTCTGTAGCCAAAACAATAAAGTTTTCCTGTGGGAACCAAGGATATTCTCACAGGTGGCTGGCCAGAGGAGGAGTCAAGTAACCAACAAACCAGCCAGCACTTGGATTGGACAGCATGCCCAGTGACTTGATGGAAGTTAATTAGGTGAAAACCATGGGAACTTTTAAAGTCAGCTTTCACCAGTTGTGCCAATACGAAGTATCCAATAAACTGTTCTTTGAGGAACCTGTCTGCCTCAAAGTTCTATTTTCTATGGTTGCATTACTTGGCACACTGACATAGGGGTCCCTAATCCTCAGCCTGCTGACAGGTATAAGGTATGCTAGAAATAATGCCACATAACAAGTTAAGCCCCATCTGAGGGATTCAGATGCACATGAAACCAGGTTCCCTCCAGTCTTCAGAAAAACCTCTCTCCATGGAATTATTCCCTTGTGTTCAAAAGGTTGGGGCAGCTACCCTAGAATTTGTGTCTGGAAAGTCTTGCATGGTGGTAGGAAGAAAATTGCTACATTCATGTTGGATCACCCAAAACCCACCTTAGGCTATCTCAGTGATAGGTTGGTGATGAGATGAGGTCTACATTGTGAAGGCATGTATTCAAGAATAATTATTTCATGACACATGTGTAAGCCCTATATTTAGCATATCACCTGATCTTGTTATAAAGGACTATTTACAAAACTCCACATTAACTTAAGAAATTTCTTTCTTCTGTATTTTCATTCCTTCAGAATTTTGTCATTTCATTTATGGAAACATGACACATATTACTTTTCCCCCTCTTTTCTTTTTTCTTTTCTTTTCTTTTCAAGTTAAATATTTTTGAAGGATTGGTCTACAAAGGAGTATATATATTTAATAAATAATGCAAAAGAGATGTATTTTAAATACTGTCATATGTCTATGAAGATTCTCATTTATCCAGGTTATGGTTGACCCCAAGGTGCTTTTTCAGGAGGCAACTGGACTTTAGTTTTTTCTTTGAAGACATTTTGCTTCTTATTCAAGAAGCTTTTTCAGCTTTGACTGGATAGTGGGGAATGGAAGGAATTGTATTTCTCGCAGACAGCTGATCATTTGCATTATTTTGTATGAATTGATTTCCAAAATAATTGCAGATTACACGATCTGCACTTCACTCTGAGATTTAGAAAATAGACTCATGACAGTGAAGTGACACAGGGCAGAAAACATCCTGCAGCCAAGAAGGCTCTATATCCATTTGCAGTTTGGAGCCTTCTTGGCTGCAGAATGTTTTCTACCCTGTGCTCCATCACTTTTGAGGACACGTGCAAGCTGTTGTGGATGCGACTGTGTTGTCTGCGTTGTCATCTAGCAGAAGTAGAGGTGGCTTCGAACTCCCAGATTGGGAATTATATTATCATGCCATGACATTAGCATGGATAAGAGAATGGATAAATCTGAATAATAAAAGGATCCTAATATTAGAAGATTACAATTTGCAGATCGAATGGCATGCCTTTGTTTGGGAAAAGAAGAGTAAAACTCACTCATATTTCTATAGACATCAAATGAGAGATGCACTTTTACAGGTCGGGGGGGGGGATTTTAAAAAAATCATAACATTAAAAACCTGGTTGGCTATCAACCATGGAGGCGATGATTTATCCAAATACATTGGACTTAGATAAAATGATAAGATATAGTGAACTGTTAGTCAATCAAGGGAGGCTCAAAACAAATCAAGAATTGAGAAATGAAGGAATAAACATAGATTGGTGGCCATATTTACAATTGCAAGTGAGGTATAAAAAAGATTTAGAAACAGTACGGCTTTGATAAAGAACAACAACTGGATAAAATTCTATTGGGACCCGAAGAGAAATTCAAATCAAAAATATATAATTATTTGTTAAGAGTTAAAATGGAAGAAGAAATAGTTAAAGGGCTATAATAGCTTGGGCAAGGAATTTTGGGTATAATATTGAACTAGAAGAATGGGAAAAAACTATGGACAAAAATTATAAAGTAACAATGTCCATTGCCTACACGGAGAACCTCTACAAAATGTTTTATCATTGGCAGGGACTTCTGGTTCGGGCTTCTTCGGTGATGGACCAAAATTTGCGATTGTGCACCGTTTTGATCCGTGCCTGCTGCTGGAGCGCCCTAGCCGCCCAGATTTGGGGCTGAAGCCAACCCGTATAGGAGGTGAAGAAGGGGGAGCTGTCAGTGGGGTTGAGGAGAGCCGCATCTCTCCTCCTCGACTGGCCATTACTCCTTTTCCCAAAGGTGGATGCAGCGGTGGTGAAAAATGACCACCTCAAAGAAGAACCCGACTGGACAAGATTGTGCAGGAGGAAGTTTAAAGGAGAAAGTTTGACTGACCAGGTTGAATGGAGAACATCTCTTTAAGGTACCTGGAACCTGAATTTTAAAGACTAATACTGTTCCTAAAAAAGATCTCAAGTGGCAAAAGAGAAAGGAAATGGAATTGGCTTTTTTTCCTCTCATATTGACAGTTTTAATTGACTTGGAACATTAAGAAGAAGATATTCGAATAAGAAATTGATACTAATCCACTTTGACATTGACATTAATAGGCTATTTCTACCTGAAAATCAAGTGTCACAGGATAAAGAATTCTTGGATAATTTAAAAATGTTCTTAAAAAGAGAAAGAAAGCAGAGGAGGGAAAAAAGGAAACAAGAGGGTGGAAATCTGGGAAATGGATGAGACCACCTGGAACTTAAAAAAAATTGACAGTGGAATTTGTTAACAAGGCTTGCAAAATATACATTGTAGCTGAAACTTTGTGACAAGATAACAAAGAAAGGAAAGAGAAAGTGAGAAAAGAAGCAAGAAACAGTTTTAGATTATGATGATTCCTGGAATTTTGGATGGTGGACTCTAATGAAACAAAAATAAAATCATTTGGGAGTTGTTTTAAATTTTTTTTAAAATGGCATCACTCCTTGAAGAGTTAAAATGAGACTTAAAGAACAAAAGAAGAAACACAAAAGAGAAGAGGATCTTTTGGCTTCATATTTCAATTTTTAGAAATTGAGATTTTGAACTATGAAAAACAAGAAACACTGGCAGAACAAGAAGGGCGGGATAAAGATAAATATTTGTTTGCTAAAGAGAATAAGGTTCTCAATGATTTAAAAAGAAAGTTAAAAAAAACTGAAAAGAAACATGGAAGATTTTTATTAGTTGACAAGATGAATTTGAATTTGAATAATAATTTTATTGACCACTGTTAATAACTATTGTTTTGTTTTTTATTTAAGACAGTAATAAGTAAAATATGGAATATAGATGATTAACGTGAAAGACAACTGATATTACTAGGTAATGTTTGTTAAAAGAAATAGAAATGTAAAAAGAATTATAATTAATATTAATGGCAGAGCTGTACTTGAATAGAATAATTATTCCATTTACTATTGTTATACATATATACACAAATATATATACATAATATACTTTTTTCTTTTAAGAATTGTGTGTATTTTTAAGGGAATGTATCAAGCAGAATTTGATTGAAAATAGGTATGTGTTATAAAATAGAGGTTCAAAAATGATTGTTCTAACTGTAAAGATGTAACTTAAATTTTTAAACAAGATTTGAAAAATCCCCTTTCCAATCTGTATCACAATCTATAATCGGGACAGAAGCATGGATGGAAGGGAGGGGATGACTCAAAAGTTGAAGGATGAGCTGCTGGTTGACCCGTGGTACAAGGATAACCTGGGAATAAAAAGTAAAGGTAAAGATTCCCCTCGCACATATGTGCTAGTCATTTCTGGCTCTAGGGGGCGGATGCTCATCTCCGTTACAAAGACGAAAAGCCAGTGCTGTCTGAAGACATCTCCATGTTCATGTGATCAGCATGACTAAACACCAAGGGTGCATGGAACACTGTTACCTTCCCACCGAAGTGGTCCCTATTTTTCTACTTGCATTTTTACATGCTTTCAAACTTCTAGATTGGCAGAAGCTGGAACAAGTAATGGGAGCTCGCTCAATTATGGGTACTAGAGATTCAAACTGCTGAACTGCCGACCTTTCTGATCGACAAGCTCAGCATCTTAGCCATTGAGCCACCTAGAAACCTGGGAATCCTCAAAGATGGACTAGCCTGGAAGGGCTCTAAATTCTATGTGCCCAACAGCTTGCTGCTCCAAAAGAGCTATAATTCCAACCAGGCCGGCCACTTTGGCTATTTAAAAACCCTGCACCTGGCCAGAAGGTAGCTTTGGTGACCAACAGTGAAGGACATTGAGGATTATGTCAAAAGCACTGCCACAAAGAGGCTGGGAACCCCCTCCCGGGTTGCTCTAGCAAGTGTCTGATCTGTCCTGACCCCATGGATTTCATTGTTGAGGTCCCTGATAGTGGGAAGTTATGGTCATTTGGACTGTCATAATTTGTTTTCCAGACAAGCCCATTTTATAGCTTGTCCAGGGCTTCCATCAGCATAGAGGCTGGCTAACCTGTATATAAAGCATATCTATAGGTTGCATGGGATTCTCCGCAGAATCATTTCCTAAAGGGGGTCCAGTTCACTGCTAAGTTCTGGAGGAAGTTCATGAGGTCCATTAGGTCCTTGCAGGGACTTAGTTCGCATTTCATCCAAGCACTAACGGGGCTGCTGAATGTATGAACACCATGGTAGAGCAATATATGAGGTGCTATGTCAACTATCAGCAGACACACTGGCCAGAGTAGCTGCCATTCGCTGAGGTAGCATACAACAATGCGGTGCACAGCAGTACCAGCCTGATTCCTTTCCAAGTCACCAGTGGCATAGAATTTGTCCCCATGCCTGAGCTCTCCAGGGAGCCAACCTCCTCCATGTCACCCAAGCCACTTGTAATCACAGGTCAAATGCATCATGAGGTAAAGAACTTAAATGCTTTAGAAATTGGATATTCTTTAAAACCAAATTGCACAAGATAATCTACTCAGTGGGGCTTTCTTAATCATATATTTGAGGTATCGTATTTTTCTACCCTAAAGGATAATCGTTTATAATTAGAAGAAAAATATATACATAGAAAACATTTTTTTATTTGCTGAAGAATAGGAATAAATGATAAAGACAAGATAATTTTACAAGTCAATCAGTAGTAATAGAATATCAGCTTTACCAAAAACAACTATTTAGATCAGTTCCTTGATAAAGCCTTACATAGTTAATCCTGCTACATGTTTTGTACAATCCACCTCTAGTTACAAGCATACTGGACTTCCAAATATTTTTCTACCAAAGCCAGCATTGTGTCAGGATCTTCCCTTTCAAATCAATATAGTTAGCATGAGCATAATCCCAATAAATTTCCTCAGCATTTTAAACACAGAACAACAAGCTTTGCTGAAGTAATATTTACATTCTTAATCCCAAATAAAACATCTTGTACTCTACAATGGATATAATGGGTAAAAATGTGAAAGTAATTCTAAGTGCAGAATGCAAAGTGCAGAGTGCAGAATGCAAAGCCTTCATTTATTAAACTTAAAGCCTGTGTTTCTGCTTCCACATTATACTTTTAGCATTCGTTTAAGAAAAAATGTATACAGAAATTACAGATTGTACAGATTAGTCATCACTTTCTTCTGCATCAAAAGAAAGCAAGCTTTTATTTTTAACTTGCTTAGCTGAATTTTGAAAATTTGGAGAATTCTTCTTTATCTCTTTAATTTTCTTACTTGAAGTAACTGTCAAACCAAAATAGTTTTCTTCTGCTGAACGCTTAGAGGGATTCCGGTATATAATCTTTCCATCTTCAGGATCAGCTTCTAGAGGTAAATACACAAATGATATTTTATATATTTTCTCTTCTTCGCTAAAATGATCCTACAGATTACATCAAGTATCCTGAGCAATAAAACCTTTCAAAGCATATTTTTACATACAAAATATTCAGATGATAATCTGCATTGCTGCATAGAAGTGGGAGAATTTTCACTGCAAATGCTAGAAAGCAGTAATTGGTCGATACAGATGTTTCAGCTACATAAATAAGAGATTTCCTGATTGATAAGCAATCTAAATCCTCAATCTCAGTCCTTTTACTGTGAAGCAAGGGAGGCAATTTTCTTGCAGCCATGGGCTCCGCTAAAGTCACAAAAACTATGCTGTAATTAATAATTGTTAAAGTCAAGCTCCTCCAAAGATTCACTTCTGTTGTAAACTTTCAGAAATGCAGACTTTGAATCTATTAAAAAATGAAAATGTATTAGAATATTACCGTAAGCATCTACAAAAATTAATCAAATTGAGTTTACTCCAAATCTATTAGAGCAGAAAAGGATACAGTTATCTTGAGTCGTATGCTGATTATTTAAAAAAATCAAAAATCTTTCTGATCAATTTGATTAGTTACCAAATCTTGGTTACAAATATTCAGATGGCCACAAGATGGCATCCAAATATTCAGAATTGTCAGATCCATGTATCTGTCATTTCTTCAGAAGAAAATGGGGGGGGGGGGGGCCGGATCCATGTCATCTTGTCATTTCTTCAGAAGAAAATGGGGGGGGGGGGGGGCTGATAAAGAAATCCTTTCTTGATGTAACCTGAATATATTTAACTTATATCGAATTTTTATAATCCACACATGATACAATGGAGGGAAAAAACCAGATGGCCAGAACTATCACCCTCAGAGAGGCACAGCCAGGAGATGAGAGAGATCATAAAAATTCCTCAGTGAGACGTGTCCTGGGAATCTCTGGAAAACTTCATTCTAAAAAGGGGTGGGGGGAAATTAGGTATGCCCTGGGAAACTGTGATCCCCGGAATGATCTTCTTGCCCTCTGATGTCCTCTGCAGCAAAGGCTTGGTCTATCGGCCAAAGAGGAGGATCATTGGAAGAAGGGCCTATTTGACGGGGAAAGCTTGCCCCAGCCTCCCCGTTTAAAGGAGAGCTTCCTGTAATAAGGCAGAGACCTGTAATGAAATTGCCTCCCCTGGAGGGCAGAATTTCTGCTTGTCCCTGGTCTCCATTAAAAAGGGGTCCAGGGCCTCCCAAAAAGCCCCCTCCCTTAAAGGGAGCTGACCCCACCTTCCATTTCTTCCTGGCATCCATCTCGCAATTCTTAGCCAGAGGAGCCTACGTGCTGTTACAGATGAGGCTATGCTCTGGACAAAATTTTGGCTGAGGTGAGAGTGAAATGGCAGTCAATTGAGCTGTGGCAGTTATCTTTGTTTTAGGTCCTGATGCACCTAAGGTCCTCAGGTGGAATTCTGCTCTGCAACTGCCTCAGCCACCTCAAAGAGGCCACATGTGAAAAATGAGTCGTGGATGCTCTGATGGCTCAGGTGTCGGCTTGATGCGCTCTGCAGAGTGCCATCCCTTCCTTCCGACCTCCGCCTTTAAAACATCCTTAATGTGGTGGTGGGATAAGCGATGAGGATGCCTAGGGCCACCACTGGACTCCTTTCACACTTCAATACTGTCTAAAAGGTCTTGGTCCACATTAGATAGGGTCGTCTCCGAGCCACTATGAATGAGTGTACACCCTGGGAGTCCCACTGCCTTTTAAAACATTCAAAACATCTGGGCACAGTCACAGCATCCACCACTGATGTTTTTCTGTGAATTAAATAATCCTCCTGCTCCTCGCCTCTGGGGAAGGATCTCGGATGACCGTGTCCTCTTTAAGGCTAGTTCCACTGGCTGACAGACGCAAAACGTATGCATAAAGGACACAGCAGATGAGCAAAATTTCGGGAGGTGGCTCCATCCGTTTGTCTCCGCCTCCCAAAAGTGGCGAAATTTGCATAAAGAGAACGGAAAGAACAAAAAGAATGAGTGGGTAGTACATAGCGGGGATGTTAAGTAGATTGCTTCATAGGAAGCCTAGGTGGATGAAGCAGGATGGAAGCGACAGCGGGTTCCGGGGGAGAATTGCGAAGCGGGACACATAGCGAAGAGGGCGGATGCATAACGGATGACACGGAATGCATCATGGACGCCTGATACGAAGCAAAGCGGAGCGAGTGGATGTATATCGGATTGCCAAAGCGTTTCACTGCGCATAGCGGGAAATATGAATTGCGTCAGCTCTGGCGGATATAAAAGGATGCAGAACGCATGCAAGTCAGCATCAGGGAAAAAAGTGCTGCATGCCACATGACATCTAGCAGGATACACCATGGTTCGTCATCAGGGAAAGAAGAGGAAGCCGGCTGCCTACTAACGTTCCACCCAGCAAGAAAGACAGAAAACAATCACCACCCATGCCACCCTGGCACTGACTGTGAAGCTGCTGCTGCTAGCTGGTGCTGGTGGTGGGCCAGCCCCAAGGCCCTCAAGCCCCCTCAAAGCCCTGCTGCCTGAAGGCCGCTGCTGCTCAAAGCCCCTGAAGCCTGCTGCTCGAGAGGCCCCTGAAGGCCTTGCTGCTCAATGCCCCTAAAGGCCCTGCCTTGCTCAAGCCCCTGAAGGCCTGCTGAAGCCCTGCCAGAGGGAGGAAGAGGCAAGGGAAGGGAGAAGGGAGAGAGGAAACAGTACACCGTTTCCGAGACCATGAGGATGAGCGTGCTGGAATGCTGAGGGAGAACGAGTACCCTCTGAGAAGAGGCGCACAGACTGTATCGGGAACTACCAAAGAAGAAGCAGGCAGCTTGAGGAAGACCAAGGCAGAGAGCCTGGCTACACTGCAGATGTACTCCTGGATAGGTGAAGCCACATGCATCACCTGGTATGGGCAGCTACACCTCAAACAACCTGGACAGGCCGCACTAGTCAAGATTTACTGAACCGGGAGATGGTACATCATGGCCAAGTGCAGCTTCCCTGGAGGGGTGAGGTCCGCCACCGAGGACGGGCAGCCCCTGGCTTGAGAACCCCTTCCCTCAGGACAGGCCACAAGACAAGGCCAGTACCTCTTCCAGCCAGGGGCAAGCAGCCTACACTGTTCCGGCAGCGGTTGTCTTCAAGAGGCCCAGGCCAGAGACCCGCCACCGACAGCTGACTCCCCATCCGGAGACTTGGAGATCCCGTCACAAATGGAGAAAGAAGCGGCAGCCACCCAGAGATCAATGTACCCCCACCCCACCACCCTAGCTTCCGACAGGGATGCAGCAAGAGAGGCAAGATTGGAGGGCCAGAGCATAATGAGGACCAGCAAAAAACTGCTCTCTCAGCGGTTCCCACTGGACAGAGGATCTCCAAGCCGCCCAGCTTTTCAGTCACCTACGTGAGCGCACACCTTGAGGGATATGCCCGAGGCCCAGTACCGAGGTGATGAGAAAAAAGATCAACATGCACTTCTGCACCAACCGCTCAAGGCCCAGCTTGAACCTGCTTGCGCGACCCAGCTCAGGTCTGCTCCTTCACCCAGGCAGATGTCACAGACCTTCCATGGCTTTCAACAGCCCTCTCACCTGCCAAAGGCTACGACTACCAGAACTTCCCACAGCAAAAACAGACCTTCCCAGTCCCAGGCCGCAGGTTCATCGAACGCACGGATTTGCCACACTCACCAGCTGCAGACCAGACAACCCCCCACTAAACACCTCCTTCCTCCACCCCACAGCCAAAGCCCGTCAAAGGACAATCGTGTCATCAGTTATGGGCCTGAACATCCCAGGTACTTGATTGAAGGCCTCTCAACCTCACGGGACTGAGTCAGCTCTCTGAGAGCTTCCTGAAACACCATCCCCTGGTTGTACTCTCGGGCCAAGCACCCAATGCGGCCTCAGACCAGCACTCAAGCCACAGCACCCTCCACAGTCCCTGCCGCTGTAACAGTTTGAGACCATGGACATGCCTCAGAGTGACTGAGAATAGTGCAGAGACTGAGTTGTTACTTGGTTCACTGTATCCTGTGTTGCTTAAGACCACTTTACTTGGCTTCATTTTGCTTTTTTAATAAAGTCATACAGTCTACTTAAGGACAGTTATTAATAAAGGTTCTCTTTCATTGGTGGTTCATTTTTTTACTTAATAAAGTGTTGGCGTTGAAACTTTGAAAAAATGGTTAAGCCTCTGCATGGTTTGTGCGGATAGGTAAGGATAGTTTGTGGGATAGATCAAACCTCCAGTGCAACGCATAGTGGCGACTGTATGGTTCCACCCTACCAGCTGCCCACACATATGGACTTTTTGTATTCAATAACAATTTATTCATTGATCAACACATTTCAAAAATAAACAAAAACTCTTTATTAATGCCCTATTCATTGTAGGACCACTCCAAACATACATGCACAATTCATCGGTGTTATGCAAACACTTCAAGGAAGCATACCATTAACCATCTATATCCTGTCTTAGCACTCCACTGCTCAGCTGGGGAGTTGCCACCAGTGTTCTCAGTAGGTTGCGGCTGCTTCTTCCCTTCACGTGAAGCTCTGTTGGGGCCATGACATCCAAAGTGTTCTTTTCGGTTTCTCCTTGCCTCCATTCACCAGCTCCATGTCCCCATTCCCTTGTTGACGGTCACAAGCCTGTTCTGCCAACACTGACGGCTCAAGCGGGTGCGCATGAGATTTGTGCAGCGATTTGCAGCAAGCTTCCATGATGCTCTTTCACAGTCTGTGGGGTGATGCTGCATGCGTGGTGAGAAGTATTCTGGAACCTGTGCGCCAGGATAGCCAAAGTGTTCTCCACCACCTGTCTTGCCCTGGGACAGCCTGTAAGCTTAAAGATCCGCTCTTAACGGGTGAGGTAATCTTGAAACTGTACAGCGTTCATGAGGTTGGTTCTTGAGGGGAGCAAGACATCATCACCAACGATGCAAAGTAGGGCACATCTTGTGTTGTCATTTGCGGTAGGGGGTCTGGATCTAGAAAAACCATGATGAGGTTGTTGTTCCAGCCCATCCTTGAGCGTCACTTGCTTGTATTACCTGCCATTCTGAAGCTGACCCATTTCCTGAAGCATAGATGTAGATGAACTTGGTAGTCAGCATCAAGCATTGGCAAAGCAGATGATAACTGAAGAAGCCCTTGTTAGTTGAAAATAAGTGGACCCTGAGTTGGCTGGAGGCTTGCAGGCCATTGTGACTTCCCATCTATGCTCCAACGGTGTGGGAAATTCCACCTACTGATAACACTCTTCTGCCAAAGTTTCTCCAGCCTTATTCATGGTGGGACATTTGAGGGAGCTCCTCCCCATATTCTTCCGATGCATGGCCTGCACCACTTCTCTGACCCATTTTGCTGTGCTGTTGTGTGGCACCATCCATGCATACTGCATGTTTTGGTATGTGCGTTCCAGAGGCCAGGATGGCGCAGAGTCAGTGCCACCTTCAGTCCAGGCGTCCAGGCGGGGGATGGAAGTTGGGCTCGGCTTGTCAACCTGGGTCTCAGATGCTATGACAAGTTCGTCAAACATGGCTTGGCTGGGCATCCTCATTAAGTGATTGAATGCAATTGCAGGGTCTTCATTCCTCAGCTCCACCATCAAACTGGTCATACGAGTTCCAAACTCCATTCTTCTCCCGATCCATCTCAGACCCACACCGCTCTTGGACGTCTGCCTTCTTCTCCTTGTGTTACAAAAGGTGAAACAGTCTGAACAGGTTTGCGTTGTGGTGATGAATGCATCGGCAGGGCTACATACGGATTTTGTCATGATCCATTGGTGGAGAACAAGCGATTTGATGTGAAGAGCAAGACCAAGGGTTTTGAAAGACGTCTGTACACCACGGCTGTGGATCATACTGAGAGATCCAGGTGGATTCCTCCTCTTGTTATAGGAAAAATATCCTGTTTTTCCACTAGGTGTCCTTCTACATACTCTAGACATTACTGCAGACATCCTAAATATCCAAGGATACATCTAGATACAAACGTTTTGTCCATTTAAGCCTTTATATACGAGATCATATGCTCACATCCTTTCTATTTCCGTGCTACTAACGTTTGTGACGTTTCCGTTTACCTTTCATTCCTCCCTCTTTCCGTTTTTAAGCTGCAGCGCGATGTGAGTTGCGGAGGGATGTCCAGAGATGCAGAGAGGTACATGCGGACGTTTAACGGATGATAACAGACATAGAAATTTGTTGCCCGTATATGTCGTGGATGTACATCGTTCTTGGCGGAAAGTTACATCCGCTCAAAAAGATTTGTGCACCTCAAAACTTCTTGCATGGATGAAATCTCAATGGACGATGCTGGTGGGTCTTAGAGTGTATGAAACACGTATGCAGTGAGTACACAACGGATGCATCACCTTTTCCAACGGAATGGCAAGCTTGGTTTTAACGTTTTACATTCACTCTTTGCATCCGTTGGTGCAGTGGGACAGGGTCTTAAGCCATTGTAGCCCCACTCTTAATATATGAACAATACTTTTAAACATATCAGCTTACTTTTCTCCTCTTCAGAACTAAACTTTCCACATCAGTATGCCACTAATCTTAGAGCAGCGCGCCAGGGACCGTATGGGCCACCAGAGGACCGCTTTCCATTGAAGGACAGTTTTTTCCGTGGATCCTTGTGCATGTGCAGATGCTTTGCTCACTTGCATGCGCCATTTCCTAAGGGCACACTCTTGCTTAAACCTTGATCGTATCATCATCATCGCTAAAGAAAGAAATATTTATAAGTGTATATTAGTTTATCTAAGAGTAATTCTTGAATTGATAAACAGAATTTCCTATATCATACTTTGGACCTTTTCAGTCTTTGATTCAAAGTTATCAAAATCACTAGCATTGGCTACATAATCAAAAATTTAGGAGCAAAATGATAGCAGTATTCCAGTATTTGAGATGCTGCCACAAAGAAAAGCGGTAAATTCATTCTACAAGCAAACCAGAGCGGTAGGGAACAAGAAAAAATGGTTTGGAAATTAACCAAAGAGAGAAGCAACCTGGAATAAAGGAGAAACTTTCTGCATAGTCAAGACAATTGTGGGTGCTTTATCATTGAAGGTTTTTAAGAAGAACTAAATTTGGATGTCAAAACTCAAGGTTCTGGCGCTGTATCCAGCCCATGGGGTGCTTAGAATTGGCCACGCCCCCCCCCCCAAACAGTGAAGGCACAGCATTGGCACCTCCAAGCTTCCATTTTTGCTGGAAGAGCGTAACAGCCAAAAAACAGAGCTCGGGAGCCTGTTTTCTCTTGGTTAGTGTGCTTGGTCTACCACAGGCAGCCCCTGACACAAAGTGACATCAAACTGTCCACAACCACCCTGTCACTGAGTTCAAAACACAACCTGTTAGGCCATCAATGAAATAGAGCTTGACACTCCTGGACTAGACAGTCATTCTGAAATAGTATAGGTCTGTTCTGGTGTCCCCAGCAGCCTGCAGAGACAGGTAGCAGAGTCAGATAGTGGGGAGGAACATGCGGGCTAGTCTGGGAGCCTGGGAGGACTCAGATGCAGGATCCTGCATCTGCATACAGAGATGGGCCAGGGCCATGGTGGGAGGTTATGTGCGACTCCGGAGCTCCAGAATCTGACAGCAGCAAGCAGAAGGAACAAGGGAAGCCTGTCCCAGTGCACCGTGTTTGCGAGAGCTGCCAAAAGGCAAGAACAGTTAAAGACAAAAGGAGTGACTCAGGAGTAAAGACTTGGAGTGAACGGCCCTTTAGTCTGTTATATAAGACATAAAGGGACAGGAACCTTTGCAGAAGCAACTTTGTTCGCTTCAGGTTGGTTTAAAACTGAAGCTCTGTGTTTGTAATTTGTTGCCCATTTGGCCTTGTATAACTAAATTGGAAATTTAGTCGTTGGCAGCATTTCAAGAAGATAATGGTGTGTGCTTTATCACCCCCCCTGGCTTATCCTGAAGGGACTTTTAGTCAACTACCATGGGACTATTTTACAAACTCGTTTGAGACTCATTACGGCTGTGAATGAATAAAATTCATTTTATTCCTTTGAATTAAAAGGCCTTTGGGACTAATAGTGTGTTTGTTAGTGTTTCAATTAAGCCTTGCGTCAGAACAGATTTTCCTGCCTGAAAACAGGGGGCTGGACTAGAAGATATCCAGAGTTCCCTTCCAGTTTTGTTCTATTCTATTCAAAAATAAGATAGCAATGTCTCTTCAGGAGCAAGCTGTAAAAAAAGGAAACCACCACATTAATTTAATAATTTTATTTTAGAAGTTTAGTTTTATGCCTCTCAAAAGATTATTTTACAAACACAAATTGATTATTTGTGCTTGTAAAATTACATCATTATAATAGCTAAAACACAGTTTCCATTTAAAAAATCTGTTCTACGTTTTCCAAAGTATGATATAAAAAAGATTTTATTACCTTGAATTTAAAAAAGTTCTAAAAAGCTAATACATACCAATATTTGGCTGAAAAAACGTTATAAGAAATTTGTCGGTCTTCGAAACAAGAAGACTGCGTCAGCTTATCTTAGGCCCCTGTTCACACAGCACCACAGATGGGCAAAGAGGATGTAAAATGGAGGAAGAAACACTTGCCATCCGTGTTAACACGATGGCATCCGGTTCTGTACTCCACTGCGGTCCGTATTTTGCATACTCTCTATCCGTCCAGCCATCCGTCTACTTGAACATTTCATTCCACTCAAAAAGTTTGAGCTCGCACAAAACTTTTTTGAGTGGGAAAATGTATCCAACCGGTCCGTTATACATCCGCTACATTATATACGGGGAACATCCGTATACGTCCGTCGTCATCTATTATGCATCCGCTATATCCGCTAGGCATCCGCTGCGCATCCGAGCAACTCGAGCATTTGCTCCAGCGAAAAACGACACAGGGAGGAAGTGAAACGGGTATGCGGAAGGGAACACGCAGCATTAGTAGCACGGATGTAGAAAGGATGAAAGCGGATGCAGCTCGCATACAAAGCATTAAAATGGAAAAAAACGTTTCATTAGTAGGGGATGTATCTTGGATGTATTGTATGTTCTGCCAGGAATGCCTAGAGGATGCAAAATGGACAAACCTTGCGGAAAACCTATATTTCCTATAAAAAAGGGGGAGTAAATACCTGGATCTCACTTTTCAAGGTCCAGCAGCCTGTGTTGCAGAACCTCTTCAGCCTTGCTCTTGCTTCTTGCTCTCAACAGCATCCAGTCATCTTCACCAAAATGGATCATTCACATTACTCCTTTGGTAGCAGCCATCATTCTACAACAGTGCGAAGCCATCTACAGGCTCTTTCACGCTGTTCTACGCGAAGAAAAAAGCGCGTCCAAGAAGTGTCTGGGTCGAAAGATGGATCGGCGAGAAGACCGAGTACGGACTGTATAACAAGCTGATGCGTGGAGCTGAGGAACGAAGACCCTCATGCATTCCAGGAACTTCATGCAGGATGCCTCCAGCCCCTGTTTGACAAAAGTTGTGGAGCGGCTGAGACCCAGGTTGACCAAGGCAAACAACCAACTTCCGGCCCAGCCTGGACCCTGGGGCTGAAAAGGGTGGCCTGACTCTGCGCCACCTTGGCCTCCGCGGACCAACATACAGGAGCATGCAGTTACGCCTGGAGGGTTGCCACACAAACACATCAGTATTTGTGCCGTCAGAGAAGCTGGTGCAGGCCATCATCGAAGAATACATGGAGGAGCGCCCTCCAGCTGCCCCTCACTGAAGAAGGCTGGAAGAAAGTTGCAGGAGCACTGGCTAATCAGAAGTGGAACTTCCCCCACCACTGTGGGGAAAGCCATAGACTGGGAAGCACGTGGCCGCAAAGCATCCAGCCAACTTAGAGTCCACTATCACAACTACAAGGGCTTCTGTCAGCATTCATCCTCTTCGCCATGTCAATCTGACGTACAAGTTCATGTACAGTCGATGCTCAGGCAATGGGTCAGCTTCAGATGCCCAGGTATACAACGCCAGTGACCTCAAGGATAGGGGCCATGGAACGCAACCTCATCATGGGCTTCCCCAGATCCAGACCGCCTGCCCAATGAAACACAAGATGTGCCCTACTTCAATCGTGGGGGATGAGTCTTGTCCCTCAGTACCTTACCTCATGAAACCCTTACACTTCCAGACTGTCTCACCCGGTGAGAGAGGATCTATAACACGAGCTGTCCAGGGCAAGGCCGGGTGGTTGAGAATGCCCTTTGGCATCCTGGCCAACAGTTCCACGGTACTTCTCACCACCATGCAGCACGCCCAGAGACCGTGCAGGGAACATCGTGGAAGCTTAGCTGCATCCTGCACAACAATGGGCGAAACCTATAGAATAACTGTGGATGTGCAAGGGCCCCAACAGAGCTTCACCTGAGGAAGAAGCCAGCGCAACCTCCTGAACACTGTGCAACTCCCAGCTGGAGCAGTGGAGTGGCAAGACAGGCATGGTAGATGCTTTAATGGATCTTCCTTCAGGCCTATTCATCACATGGATGAGATTTGCCATAGTATGTTGAGTGGGCCCTACAATTGAAACAGGGGCATTAATTAGAAGACTTGTGTTTATGTTGAAATTGTGTGATCCAATGATTACATTGTTATTGATAATAAAGGGCCATAGGTGTGGCACCTGGAGGTGATTATACAGTCCCACTTTATGCTTGCAATTGGAGGCTTATCTATCCCACAGCTATTATCCATCCCCCAGGTATCCCTTGCCATCCACTAAAACTATCCTAATTCCCATTCCCATAGCTAGTTACCCATCCCACAGGTATCCCTGCCCATCCCACTGCTATCCTTAACCCATCCCCAAGCATTGCAAAGCGCTTTAAACCATTTCTAAAAGTTCCAACCAAGACTTGTATGACTAAAAGAACTGAAGCAAATTAATAACAAACCTGCAAAAGCAAAGAATGACCCCAAGTAAAGTGTCCCAAGCAAAGATAAAGTCAACATGGTTAGCAACCCAGTTCTTGGCACTCTTCTCAGTCCACTCTGAGGCATGCCACATAGTTCAGGGGAGAAGGTCCAGGTGCTGTGGAGTGGGCTGCCTGCTGCGACGTGCTGGTCTGACAGGCGCCAATTGGCGTGCCTGGCCCGAGAGGACAACAGGGATGGTGTGTGGAGGGAACTCTCAGAAGCTGGCCTCAGTCCTGTGATGTTGAGAGCCCCTTCCTCCAATGACATAAGAGTGTCAGCCCCAAGTACCGATGACAGATGTTTCTGAGGCCCGGGCTTGACTGTGTGGGTGGCAGGAAGAAAGGAGTGTAGTGGGGATGTCTAGTCTGCATGCGCGTGCATGAGCGAAGTGAGGCCTTGGGTAGGCATCTGTGGGGTGGGGGTGCATCTGTGGCGGTCGGTGCAAATCAGTCGGCAATCGTTGCGCCACATGATGAACCTGTGGCTGGACTGCGAAGGGCTGCCTGTGCTGCATGAACTCCTGGTTAGCCATTAGCCTAGGTGTAGGTTGAGGCCTGTGGAAAGCCTTCGAACGGTCTGTGGACCATCATCTGGGGTGGTAGGAGCAGACCTGGACTGGCGTTCGGAGCGAGCTGCAAGCAGGGGCCTGGAGGGTGTGGCAGAAGCTGGTGATCCTGTCCTTCGATCACCTGGTACTGTGATTCAACGAGTCTGGCATGCAGGGCGTTACGGGTTGACGTAGGTGAGGAAGGGCTTTCGGTTTGAGGATGGTATCGTTTTTTGTCGCTTCACCAGCTGAGAGAGGAGATCTACGCTGCTTTTGATAGGCTGTCCCTGATTCTCCAGCCAGGACCAGTGTGGCTTCTTGGCCCTCCGGCCGCCTCATCTGCCCTGCTTTTCTGTGGAGATGGCAGACTGGAGGTGGAGTCGGGTTGTCTCTGGATGAAGTTGCCCTCTCCCTTGCTCCCACTGCTGCAGGGAGTCCTTCCACATGCTCCGCCATGGGACTGTGCAGCTTGTGGGGGCGTTCTCGTGCGTCGTGGCACGCTCCACACGATACCTGCCTGGGAACAAGGAGCATGGACTTCTTGGCCGAGTAGAGGTATGGCTCTCTTGTGGGCTGCCTGAGAACGAGGTTGTTCAGAGCGGTCGCTCTCATCGCTGGTGGCGGGAATCTCACCCTCCAAGAAGCTAGCACTTGAGCCATCACGGTAGTCTCCTCGGTTGGATAAGCTTGAATGTGGCCTGGCCAGATTTCTTCAGGTGCAGTTCCCGGACCAGGGTGTGCATGTGCCTTCCACCCACTCTGAGGAGGACCTCCGCAAAGTGTAGCTCCCAGGCTCTCTGCCTTCTCTCTCAAGAAAGCCTGCTTTTCCTTGGTGTCTCGACTAGAGCCTGCTTGTCCCCTTCCCCAAAGATACTCGTTCTCCCTCAGGCATGTCGAGCACCTCATCCTCATGTTCCTCTTCAAATGGATGTAGTTGCCTCCTCTCCCGTTCTTGCCGTATGCCTCTTCCTCCTCTGGCAGGGACCATTTGGGCCCTCATTCAGAGGTGCTTCGACGAGGTTCTAGCGGGCTGCTCCACCACACACCAGCAGCCTAGCTAGCAGCAACAACAACAGTAGCAGCAAAAGCAGCACCAGCAGGACTAGCAGCACCAGCAGAACAAGCAGGACTAGCAGACTAGACAAGGATCTAGGCAGTAGCAGCAGGAGTCAAGCACCAAAGCAGCACCCGCACAGCCCAGCAGGACCAGGAGCAGCACCAGAGAAGTAAGCACCAGCAGAAGCACCGATCACCAAGCAGACGCATGAGCAGCGACTAGCATCCAGGCACAGCGCAGCAGATAGTAACGCACCGCAGAAGCTCCAGCACCAGAGGAGCAGTGCCAGCAAAGCCCGTCCAGCAACCAGAACGAGTTCAGCCCGAGCAGCAGATAAGCCCCAGCATGAAGCAGAGTCAGTGCCAGGGGGTGAGAGATGGTGCGTCCTGTCCTTTCTTTGCAGGGCGGGCAGGCAGTAAGGCCACCAGCTTCCTCTTCTTCCCCATGGGTTGTTGGCTGGATTCTGTTTTGTCATGGCCAGCAGGCTCTTTCCTCGAATGGTGAACACTGCTTGGTGAAGCTGCCCTCCTTTTATATCCGAGGGGCTGGACGCGCCAATGCATACTCTCCCCGCACAATGCGCAAGCTGAATGCTTTGCATCCGCTAAGCATGCCCTAGCACGCGTCGGCTTCGTGATGCATCCAACTCATCCGCTAGCATTACCGCTTTGCATCCGTTTCTTACCGATTGGCCGCGTCTTGGCTTCGCTGGTGCTCCCCGGAAGCCCTGCAGACTGTGCCATCTCTTCCACTCCGCTTTCCATCGCTCTAGGCTTCCGTGGACGCATCCGCTTGTACATCCTCTGGCTACATCCTCTCCCCGTCCGTTCACTGTTCTGTTGTTGTCCGCTCTGCTTGGATGCAAAATTTGGGCACTTTGAAAGCGAGATAACACTCCATCGGCCTATGTGACAGGCCCTTTAGCTATCTCAAACCAGTGACTCAGTCATGACTTTGTTGGTCATATAAATGGGGATTATAAGGAAATTGGTCAGCATTGTATAAAAGAAAGTTAACAAATAAGGATATCCTACAAAAAGGCACTTCAAAATACTTTTACTCTAATTATAATTCTATAGCTGATCAAATAAGTCCTGTTTCTCAGCAACTTTGCAGCAAGTAGAATTTTCTGGTTTTCTTAATTTTAATTTTTGCAATCAAAAAGCTTGCAAAACCTAGTGGATAACTATTTTAAAAAAAACTTTAGACACCTGCAAAGGATGTAAAACTAAATTAGTGGGTTGACTCTTGCTGCAGCAACACTGCATTCTGCCTTTTCCTAGAGGACAAATGGTGCAATAATTAATAATTCCGCAATATACCTGTAATCTCTTTGATCTCCTTTTTGATCTTTGCAACTTCTTCTGCAATTAGATCTCCTTTTTTCAGAACAATCACTCGTGGTTGTTCATCTTCTTTATCACTTCCACTGTCATCTTCAGGAGCTGGAAGCTGTTCTCTCTGGAAAAGACATTAAGTATCAATGTACAGAAATAGGTTGCCCTTGAAAAAAGAAACTTTAAATATGGGAAAGAAAGTTGAGTAGGAAATGGTTGCACTAACAAGGTGAGGTTAACCTCCTTTTCCAGAAATTTTTTGAGTCTTCATATTATGACCCTATCTATTTTGGAGAAATACTTAGCAAATTTTGATATCATCTGTCTGTGAGGGCAGGGGGCGGCTCCAGAAAAATAAGGAAAAAATTATTTCCACAGCAGAACAAAAAAGATATTTTTAGCACAGAAACTTGTCTAAACTTACTACTTCTAAAAATCCAAATTTTAATCAAAGGCCTTTTCCAGAAATGTTTCACGGCTTCTTTCCTTCTTTTCCAGTTTTGCTTTCAATCATATATATCTACATAGGTGTTTTACCATACTTCTCCTATCCCAAAACCAACAGAAAATCATACTGTTATAAATTTTCTATACCATTATAAAGGATGGGACTAGAATATCTCTAAGTGGCAAAAAGCTGTGACTCCTTGTGGAAACTTGATCCTAAACTTGTAGTTTGACAAGAGAATGTATAATGGGAATGTAGTTAGAAAACTAAAGTTAATTTATTATCACAATTGAGATCAGAATCTCAGTCGTTATGCAAAGCAGTCATAAAATGAGATGTCACAACTGCTTCAGATAACAGGTAATCAGAGTTGAAAGGGACCTTGTAGGTCATCTAGTCCAACCCCCCGCCCAAGCGGGAGACCCTACATTATTTCTGACAAATGGCAGTCCAATGTCTTCTTGAAAGTCTCAAGTGATGATCCTCCCACAACTTCCAAGCTGTTCCACTGATTGATTGTTCTCACTGTCAGAAAGTTTTTTCTAAAGGCCTGGTCCCACTGGCCAATGGACACAAAACGTAAGCATAAAGGACACAGCGGATGAGCAAAATTTCGGGGGTGGCTCCATCCGTTGTCATATGCTCCAAAAAGTGGCAAAAATTTGCATAAACAGAATGGAAAAGAACGGATGTGGGTAGTATGTACCGGGGATGTTAAACGGATGTTCATCAGAAACCTAGTGGATGAAAGTGGATGGAAGCGGATGACACGTCCGAAGGGATTCCGGGGGAGAATTTTGAAGCGGACGCATAGCGGAAGGGGCGGATGCATAGCGGATGAAGCGGATGCATCATGGACACCTATAGGAAACAAAGG
>BHFT01040686.1:0-23732 GCA_004320025.1 Laticauda laticaudata
CGAATCCGCATCCACCCAACACCTCCGCCTCCCCAGTAAGGCAGAGAGCCAGACGGGCAGGAGGGGCCACAGCTACAAGGTCCTGGTGGAGATTCAGGACACCAATCCGCACACAGCATAGGTCTCCTCTCTCAGCTGGGTCCATCGAACTCCTCCTCCAACCGCAACCCTCTTTCCATCACAATTACCGTCAAACCAGACCCTCCAAGGAGATGGCGGAATTCCCCAGTACCAAGTGTGAAGGAGAGGATATCTATCAACGCTGAGCTTGTAACAACCCTCCAGACACCACAGGCACTGCGTCTCCCACCCATGTCCGGTTGCTGTCTCCTTCCAAGCCCAGGTGATGTCCCTCCCATCACCAGAGGGACGTCTTCTCCACGGACGAGCCCCTTGTCGACGCCCTACCAGGGCTAGCTGCTACCGCCGGGGGTGGTCGCCACAGAGCCAGGCAACAGACAGCACAGGCCTTCCGACCATACAGCGGCACACATCGGTGCGACCGCACGCGTCACCGACACGGACGATGCCAGCCACACAACTGCATGCCCACGCCCACATCCAGTCTCAGGCCCGCATTGCCGAGCGCTGCAGTGCAGCAGACAGCCCCACTCAACATCTACTGCCTTGCCTGCATCCCATGTCGCCAAGGCCCAGGCGCTCAAGTACATCTAGTCCCTCGAGTACTGGGGCCTGACAGTCCGCGCAGGTGCCATGAGTGGAGGAAGGACCATCTCGATCGATTCGCGGAGGCTGAGTCAGCTCCTCCAAGACCTTCCTCAGACACACCAATCCCTGGTTGTCTCCTCGGGGGCCGGCGAGTCGAGGCAACACCTGGATCAGAACCAAGCCTGAAACATGGAGCGAAGGGCGATAGCGCGAGCCGCACCCCTGCCACACAGCGACTCGCGCACGCCTACAGACGTGATACCGTGTAGGAACGGGCCACGCCTCGAGGTGACCAAGAGGAGTGCCAGAGACTGCTTGCGCTCGCTGACTATTTGTGGGACTCTGTATTTTGGAACACTTGGCTTGGGTCATTTTGTTGTGGCATTTTTACAGTTTGGTTATTCAAGATATAAGTTCTATCTGTTGTTTACACACTTGCTCTTCGTTTAAGATGTTTTGTTCGTATACAAGTCTGGGGCTGGAAAGCTTCTTACGAAATGGGTTTACCCTTGGTTGAATGCTTCGTGGATGGGTTAGAGATAGCTGTGGGATGGGCAGTGGATACCCTGTTGCAGGATGTGGTTAAGATAGCTGTGCGGGATTGGGTTACATAGAGTAGCTGTGGACATGGGGGCCAGCGGATGACCTGTGGGATGGGGTCTATAGTATGGTGGAGATGTGAATAGCTGGTAGAGATGGAACAGGCTGGTATGGGCTTGGGGAATGAGGACTGTGGAGTGAGGTGATACGCTGTGCGGGATGGGCCAGGGGATACCACTGTGTGGAATGGGTAATAGTTGTGGGAGTCGGGTACTGGATGGGTCCACCCTCGCCATTGCCGACCTCCTATGGCCCTGTCATTATCAATGCAACTGTAAGCATTGATACAACAGTCTTGAAACAGCAAACAAAAGCAGACTCTTTATTAACGCCCTGCTTCATTGTAGAGCCAACCAAAGCATATACTGGCTCAAATCTCATCCTGTGTGTATGAGACCAGGCCTGAAGGAAGCATGCCGTTCTAAGCATCCTACCTCCTGTCTGTGCACTTTCCACCCGCTCGCAGCTGTGGGAGTTCGCACCAGTGTTTCAGGACGGTTGGCGCACCTAGCTTCTTCCCTCACGTGCAGGCTCTGTGGTCCGTAGGTGCGAAGCACCCCTCAGTGTCTGTAAGGTTTTCGCCCTTGCTCCAATTCCCCAGGGCTCCATGTCCCCATGGTGCGTTGGCTGGGGGTCCACTAAGCCCTGTTCTGCAAGACTGAGGGTAGCCGGGATGCGCAATAGACTTGTGGCAGTCGAGAATGGCAGCAAGCTGTCCAACGATCCTCCTCAATGGTCTCTGGGCGATGCTGCATGTTGGCTATAAGGTACCTGGAACCTGTTGGCCAGGAATGCCAAAGGCGTTCTCCACCACCCGTTTTGCCCTGGGACAGCCTGCAGTTAAAAGATTCCTCTCTTCACAGGTGAGGTATTTGGAGGTGTAGGGCTTCATGAGGTAGGTGTGAGGGAGAAGGCATCATCCCCCACGATGAAAGTAGGGGCACATCTTGCGTGTCGTTGAGCAGCGGGTCTGGATCTGGGAAGCCCACCATGAGGTTGCTTTCCAGCTCCCCCTTGAGGTCACTGGCATTGTATACTCTGGGCATCTGAAGATGAGCCATTGCCTGAAGCATCGATGTAACCATGAACTTGTGTCAGCATCGACCATGGCCCGAAGAGGATGATGCTGAATGAGAAGCCCCTTGGAAGTTGAAAATAAGTGAGCTCCGAGTTGGTTGGAGCTTTGCAAGGCCACGTGCTTCCTATCTATGGCTCCAACACTGTGGGGGAAGTTCCACTTATTCTGATACCACTGCTCTGCAACATTCTTCATCCCTTCTTCAGCTGGAGGGGTACTGGAGGAGCTCCTCCTTTGTAATTCTTCGATGATGGCCTGCACCAACTTTCTCTGACAACAAAGCTGATTGGTTGGCTGGGTGGTCACCCTCCAGCCGTGCTGGCATGCTCCTGTAGGTGGTTCCAGAGACCAGGTTCGCAGAGTGAGTGCCACCTTGAGCCCAGGTTCCAGGCTGGTCGGAGAAGTTGGTGTTTGCGTCTTTGTGCAACCTGGGAGTCAGGCGCTGCACAAGTTCATCAAACATGGCTGGAGGCATATTCATGAAGTTTCTGGAACGCCCGAGGGGTCTCGCTCCTGAGCTCCAGGCCATCAGCTTGTCGTGAAAGTACGTACTGTGCTCTTTCTGGCAAAACCATCTTTGGAGCCAGACTTTGTTTGGGTGCTCCTATTTTCCTTCCCGTAGTACTGCTCACAGAGACTGTAGATGGTTTCGCAGTGTTGGCAGGAAGGAATGTTTGGCCCTTGCTGAAAAGGATTTTGTCGCAATCCACGGTGGACTTGACTGGATGCTGTGGAACGAGGAAGAGTCAGATGAAGGCTGCAGAGTGCTGCACAGCTGGGATGCTGGTCTGAAAGTTAGATGCAGACGAGTTGCTCCGCCTTTTTATAGGCAGTATAGGTGTCCTTTGCATCCTCTAGGCATCCTCTAGGCATCCTCTAGGCATCTGCTATGCAATCCTTAATATCCGAGAGGTCCCCTCTGCGAACATTTTTTCCGTTTTAACGCTTTGTTTCCACTTGACATCATTCTGCATCCGTTCTGCATCTGTTCCTTGCCATCCGTTCCGCTTCCTCCCTGTCTCCGGGCGAGATGCGAGTTGCACGGCATCGTGATTGCAGTGCAGCCTAAGCGGATATAAGCGAATGCGTAGCGGATGCGTAGCGGATGCGCTAAGCGGAACTGCGTAGCGGATACGTTACGTGGATGCAGATATGGACGAATTGGATACATTTTCCACACGCAAAAAGTTTTGAGCAGCAGCCCAAAAACTTTTGGAGCGGAATGAAACGTCAATAAATGGATGCTGGACGGAATAGAGAGGAAGCAAAACGGAGGGACGTGAGTACATCGCGTTTATCGAACGGATGGCAAGCTTTTTTGTCCATTTTAACATTCTCTTGCATCCATTGGTGCAGTGTGACACGGCCCTTTAAGCAAATGAGACCTATTACTTAGTCTATTTTTAATTTAGAAATAAACCGTGTGGGTATGTATGTATATGTAATGTATGTATTGTATGTATGTATGTATGTATGTATTTTATCCACCCAACTCACAGTGTTTCAAGGTAACTTTCAACATTAAAGAATGTATTTTATTTAATTTTTATCACACCTTTATTATTTTTTCAAATAATAAAGGCAGTGAACATATCCAACATTCCTTCTTCCTCTTATTTTCCCCACAACACATCCTGTTTAGAGGAATTGGGCTAAGAGAAAGTGGCCCCAAACTCACCAAATGGCTTTCATGACTAAGATGGAACTTTAATTCAAAATTTCCTGCTTTCTAGCCTGGTGCTTTAACCACTAGACCAAACATATCTCTGTCTAAGTAGGAGATGATCCTTCTTTCCTTCCTTCCTTCCTTCCTTCCTTCCTTCCTTCCTTCTTCCTTCCTTCTTCTTCCTTTCCTTCCCTTCCCTCTTCCTTCCTTCCTTCCTCCCTCCCTGCCCTCCCTTCCTTCCTTCCCAAAGATTATCAAAATGTTTAACTTTCTCTTGAATAGTATTCTACAGATTAATCCCACTAGCTAGATGTAATGGCCTTACTTTAATCATTTTACATTAAGTTGTTTAGATACATCTTTTCACCATACACACTAACTTCATAAAGCTACCACACCTACTCTCCTGTCACAACATTTGTTAATAGTGAACAGATTGAATTAAAAAATTCTAACTAATTTCTGAAATTCAAGTAATGTAACTCTATATATGTATCACTATTCGTTTTTGATATGAACTTGGTAGTTCCAAGTCCCTCGTTCTGATTTGGCCGAAAAGGCCACTTACACGGATTGGTTCACTAGGAAAGACGCCACCGGAAGCAGCAAAGAAGTCAGCAGCCACTTGCGGCAAATGACAACGCAGTTCCAGACCTGCCAACCCAAACCAGGGAGAAGAAAGCAAGAGAGAGGAAAAGAAACAGCCCACAGTGACAATCCACCACGAAAAGACATCACAAACCCAGAGTGACACCGAAGACGACAACAAGATGTCCATAAAAACTCTATTCAGATAGAAAATGGTGTGAAAGAGGGAGGAATCAAGTGGGAATTTCAATGTGCAGGCTGCGGAGGCAATCACCCTGGTCTGAATGCAGATTGCTCGATGCAATATGCCGGCTTTGTAATAAAAGGGGGCACATCGAAAGAGTCCTGCCCACACACAAAAAAGAGCTATAGTCCAAAAAGATCCGGCATCACCACCCCAGACACGATGACAGACAAGCCAGCAACAGATGGAACCGCAACTAAGAGAACCCGGTGACAGGGAAGAACACATCAGACAGTCACCATCAGCAATGCCAGGGTGGAAAGCGGAAAGAAGGTTCGATATGAGGTGAGGATCGAAGGGAGACCCTGCAAGATGGAAGTTGACTCAGGGTCATTCCTATCAATGGTATCCTGGAATACCATCCGGCGCCCAAAATACCCGAACATTAAACAGAGCGAAACTACAGAAACAAAAACTAGTGTTAAAAGACTATCAGGGAAATCAAATCCCATTAGTAGGCCTTGGGACATTTTCTTAGTTGAATTTAAACAACCATGCCGAAGTCTTGCCTCTGACTATCACTTGACCAGCGGACTGCCCTAGCCTGTTAGGCGATCGAAAGGTTCGGGCCTCTGGAATTGGGGATGACCGGGATCAACTGCATCGCTACAGACACAACTGGGAGGAGAACCTTTCACAAGAATTCCAAAGATGTATTCGACGGACGACTCTAGGCAAGACCAGGGAACCCCATTTCATTTAGCCTCCGACCCGAAAATAAGCCCCCATCCGTTTAAGAAGCCAGACAGTCCCATTCACGCTAAAAACCGAAAAAATTGACAAGCAATTGAATAAAGTTGAATTAGACTGCAGAAGGGGTTTTAGAAACCAATCGACCCATGCCAGGTGGAACAACCCCTATTGTCACACCAAGTGAAAGCCAGATGGAGTTCGGTGCGCATCTGCAGGGAAACTAATAAGGCAACCCTTGAACCATTGTGCTCCAACAAAGGTGCATACCCAGTGGCCAGTAGCTGCAACATTTCACTGCTCGCTAGGGGAGGAAAATATTCACAAAAACTCAACCTAGCTCAGGCCTATCAAGCAGCTACCGCATTGATCCATTAACAACAGCAGAGGCACAGACTATAGTAACACATAGAGGGGGCATTCAAATGTAACCACCTCCAATTCGGTGTTAGCGTTATGCCCTATGCGTGTTCCCAAAAGCCGCATGGGAAACGCCTACTAAATGGAGTCAAGGTGTCGTCCCATACTTCAATGATGTACTTGGTCTCAATGCACAAAAATAGCCAACCAGCTTAGAGACGCAGGTTAGAGAGAGAAGTCTTAACACCGATGTTAGGAAATCAGGGCCTCAAAGTAAGAAGAGGGAAAAGTGTGAACTGCGCCACTAAACCGGGGTCGAATTTTTGGCTATTTAATCGATGCAGCAAGGCATTCACACCCACTGAAAAAAAGCGTGAGGCTATTAAAGATCTCCCAGGACCCAAAAAAACAAAACCAATCTCCAGGCGTTCTTGGCCTCATAAATTTTTTACAATAGTGTTCCTGCCCCATAAGGCAAAAATAAGCAGAACCCCCTACATTGACTGCTAGATAAAAAAGAAAATGCTTGGACTGGGACCACCGGGAACAGAAAGCCTTCCAAGGTGTATCAAAGACGCTATTAATGTTAGAACATTGTTCTCACCATCGCAATGTTTAACAAAACCCTGCCCTCTGAGGTCACCTGTGATGCCTCTCGCCTTTTGGGGCCGGGTGCCATCCTGAGTCACCAATTTCCAGACAGCAGAGAGGCACCGGTTGCCTTTTACTCAAAGACGCTCTCCAAGTCCGGAATGCAATTACAGCCAACTTGATCGGGAAAGGCCCTCGCAATCGTCCGCCAGAGTCAAACGATTCCCATGAGACCTTTACGGTAGACCACTTTTCTAGATCATAAGCCAATCACAAGCCTCTAATCTGGGAATCCTAGAGGGAACAAGCCCAACCCTGAACATTCTGTCACCTAGAATGATGAGGTGGTTTGAATTCCTCGCTGCCAGTCCACATACACGGCTGCTCCCACTGACCCCGGCAAAGCCAATCTCAGCACGACCCGATGCCCTGAGCGTTCCCCTGTTCCATACATCACAGAGGACGACCCTCTCCAACTACCTCCACATTTAGCTAGTGAGCCCTGCCTGGGAGCTGCTGCTGACCTGCAGCCACGTGTCACGAAACGCCACAGCCAAAAGAACCTTTGACAGCGTGCTACTGAAACTGGGTAGGTAAAGGCTGACCAGAGGAAAACAAAGCTGAGACTTTCTAAACCTTCCTGTGCCAGAAGAGACCGAACTGTCCTATTGAGAAAGGGTGCATCTTATGGGGTGACAGGGTGGTAATTCCAAGCAGCTCCAAGAAGACGTCCTGGGCATTGTTGCACGAGGGGTCACCCGGGCAATAAGTCACAAAATGAAAGCTCTGGCTAGGAAGTTACATCTGGTGGCCAGGGCTGGACACAGACATTGAATGCTGGGTTGCAACATGCCATGACTGTCAGAAAGCGAGGCCTGTACCCCCCCCCCCACAGGCACCAATAAGGGACTGAAAACACCCCGGGGTCCCATGGTCCAGAGTTGCATATTGACTTCGCCGGGCCACAATGAAAGGGGAACACTTTGTTATTTGATTGTGGTTGATGCATATTCAGACTGGTTGGAAAGTCATCCTCATGGCTTCCACAACCACCAAGGCTGTTATGAACAGCTCGACAAACTGGTTTTACACACATGGGCTATCTGATGTACTGGTTTTCGGACAATGGGCCTCAGTTTAACAGCCTTGCAATTCAGAACAATATCTGGCTGCCCAGGGTATCAGTCACGCCTTAACCTGTGCTGGCCCATCCGGCTGGCATATGGCAGGCGCGAACGCATGGTTCGGTATATCTAAGAGAGGGCCTAGAGACAATGGAAAGGGGGATGTGCAGGACAAACTAAACTGACTACTAACGTTGGCAACCATATTAACTCCTAGTACAGCACTACAAATAAAAGTCCAGCTGAACTTTTAATGGGTAGGAAACTACGGTCCTACCTGGACAGGTTACGACCTCACTTACACCTGGAGTAAAACCTCCCACTCCTCCAGACAAAATACATACCTTGTGGAAATTTGCGCGGCCTAGGTCTATGCCAAGAACCTATACCGGGTGACCCTCTATGGCTGCCAGCCACATCATCAAAATCACTAGGCCCCTGAACCTAACGTTTAGACAAGTGGGAAGGGAAATGGAAGCAGGCACATTAGACCAGCTTCATTCCGAGCAAAGTCGGTGAAAAATTGCCCAGGCAGACTATAACAAGATGATCCCTGAGCTATAAAGACAACCAAGGGGGGGGAGCCGGGAAATAAACTAAAAAAAGGGAGAGATGAACCTAACCATAGCAAGAACAAACTGCCTGCAAAAACGGAACAATCTAACCAAACAAAAGAGTAACTCACATGTTACGACTGAACCCCAAGAAAGAAGTCCAGGAGCAGGAGAGCGAAGCGAGGCCTTCTTGGAAGGTGGCCAGCCAGGCCAGCTAACCAGACCCTGGTCAAACCAGGGAGGGAGCGGCGGGACCATCTTCACAACCGGCCCAAGAGACTCAGGCAGGAGCGGCATGGCTGACTCACCCTTCCAGGAGGTTCCATGGAGAAGGTCGAGAATAGTAGCAATCCTGTCCAAACCGCTTGAAGACCACAACACGACTGAGCTGTGCAGGTCAACTAGAACTAGAAAAAGGCCCACCTACCTGCGCGACTACGTCACCCACACTGGACTGAACTCAAGGGGGAGGGGTGTTCTGTATGGAACTTGGTAGGTTCCATGTCCCTCGTTCTGATTGGCCAAAAAGGCCACTTACAGATTGGTTCACTAGGAACCAATCTGGGAAGCCGCCAAGCGGCGGGAAGAATTAAACAAGTGTCATTGGCCAGAAGTCGGTAGGCAAGCCGGGATATAAAGGGCTGCCGCGGCTTTGGCTATACTCCGTATCTTTTGCCTAGTGAGTTAAATAAAAGAGTTGTTGTTTGGAACCCGGTCTCACGCGCTTCTTTCCAGACGGAACAACTATGTTCATGTGATTTACTTCACAGTAAGCTCATATATAATACAAAATGCAAATAGAAATACAAGGAATCTCAACAAACCACCCTTTTATGTCAATGTACACAATCTGAGGCTTGACTGCATTTTTCTCCTTATATTTAAAAAATCATAAAATTTAGTTCCTAGATTCTACCCAAACTCATTGCCATTTTGTGGCCGATTAAAATCCCATTTGAAGAGATACTTTTGGATCCATAAACCTTCATTCATAACTTATACATTAAACATTGCTGAATTTTGAAAATTCATCAAAAAAAGTGCTTCTAGTAGTAAATGTTTGCCTTATTTTGGTCTGTTTTCTTGCATAGAAAGTTGCCCATTTGCTGCCTGATAAAATTGTATCAATTATCTCAAAGATTTGTTAGATGAAGAAATTTTATACCAAGGACAAATGAAAGTTAGAACTGGCAGTGTCATCTCATGAATATTTGGGAGATGTCAATGATGTTCAGGAAGGAGGAGAGAGCTAAATAAAAATATTTATATTTTTATATAAATAAAAAAAAATAAAAGTATTACTAACACTTATCTTTTACATTCAAAGCCTACAATCCGATGCATATTTACATAAGAATACTTTTTTAAAAAAATCATGTTGTTGATATAAACAGCGATAACATGTTTAAATTTTTAAGTCGAATCCTTAGAACTAGTTCTTAAACAATGTTTTTGTGCTGCTGCAGTATAGGTATTACATCCTCATTGCAAAAAAAAAAAAAAGTTTGAGGCAACATTGTGGTGACAGGATTCTCTTTCAAGTGTTCATAGAAAAATATAAGTGATAGATGGACATTACCAGAAGAAGGGAAAGACTAATTTGTTTCAAATGCATTCCAACTTGATATTTTGCACAGTTCAGAGAAAGGAAAGCAAAAGAGGACACTGTAATCAGTAGGCACAGCAGGAGGAAATTAATCAACAGGATATTTAATTACCTGACTTAGAATTTGGTGAGTATGGGAGGATTGACACCCCTGTATTAACAGAAGTGTTATGGGAGTTTAATTATCACAAGCCATTAGGGGATAGTTTTATGTCTTTAAAAGATTGCTGGGGCAACAACTGCACAGGGACACATTTGGTTTAGTACAGGTTCATGAACAGCGGTAGCTAAGAGCTTACCTCTTCCAAGGGATCAGCACTTCTTCAGAAGATCTGACTTTTTTTCTTTCAAGTATCACTTCAGATGCTGCTTCAGTTTAAAGCCTACTCAGGAATGTGCTACTTATTTGGGCTTCCTCAACAAGCTTAAATTCATTTGTATTAACAAATCCCTACACAATGCTTTGCATTTATTTCTACATGTTTATTTATCGTGTTCATTCCACAGGATCCAAATAATAATAATAAAAATAAAAATGAGAGTCAGAGAAAAAACAGAATGCTACAATTAGAATAGCAAGTTGGGGGGAGTATTAACCCTGTGGCATTCGGAAAAGACTGAGCTAAAGTCTTCACTCCAGTCCGTGTTTCCAGCGGGAACATGGACCGTTCCTATTGGCTGATGCTGTTTGACAGCCGGCTATAAAAGGGAGATGTCAAATGGCATCAGCTGTTGTCCGCCAGCTGGCTGCCTTGTTAGCGCGGCAGCTGCGGCAACCCTTTATTGCTACAATAAAGTAAAAGCTGAAGTTCGCTCCGTGTTTGCCTCAGGTTATTTTGCCACTCCACAACACTGGCGGGATACATATAAGAGGCAACCGGGCAAAGAATCTCTGAGTGAAGTCACTACAAAAAGAGCCGAAGTCACTACTGAGCTGAATGTCACTTTAAGAGCTACTGTCACTATTCGCCAGCATGAAGGTTTCAACTTTCCTCAAAAAGATCCGGCACCGCTGACTCAAGATGACTTCGACAACCCGCATTCCCACTTTCAGACCAAACAGACGGAAACATGGGAGGTCCTACAGAACTGATTGACTGTTGTCTAGATTGCCAAAATCTTGCTGAACATTTCTGATTCATAGGAAAAAGGTTCTACTTTTTAAGTTTTTTGTGGAGCCACAGTGTGTTGACACTTTGCTTAACAGCAATTATGGCTCCACGTTCAATTAAGATGTTCCATGGGAAGAATTGCAGGGAAATTCTTTCCCAACCACTATTCCCCTAAGCCATCCCGACATTGCCAGACGTCATGCTTTTTAGGGAGATGGATTCAGGCTGAGGGGCGAGACTATTGTGGTTATCATGGCGCTCCTACAAACAGCTGCCTACATTGTGGAGTTAGAGACTATCGGCAAGAACATGCTATTAGGACCAACTAGTATTGGAGTCCTAGGGAGTCTTAAGGGCATCTATTGGCTTCTAAAGGGATTAACCCTTAAATTTGCAATTGAAAGAGTCTCAAGCTGCTGAACTCATTCGCACTTTCCAGCAGCAGAAATTCAGGGAAGTTCCAATCTAGCCAGAGCAGCTCGAGCCAATCCATTACGGATGAAGCCTCCTCAGAAGAAGGCTATGAAGAAGGCTAATGATGTAAAATGCCTCGAGGCATGCAAAAAAGCAGTCAAGGAGGAAACAGCCAAACCCCAATTCTACCTTCACGCCTCCAGCCCTCATTGACTAAGCTGTGGAGGAAACCATCTCAGGGCATCCTCAAGTTCAGGGAATTGCCATTTGCTCTAAAATGCCAAAGGAAGGGTCATTTAGCCAAGATCTGTCAAGCAGAGAAGACTTTTGCCCAAAAAGCCTCAGACAACCCAACTACATTCTCCAAAACAAATTGAAGACTGTTTTTACCGCTACCTAGACCAAGCTGACTAACAAAGTCTCTAAACAAAATGCAGTTGTTTTTTCTAGTAGAAGGGAAACCTTGCAAGGATGGAGGTTGACACCAGTTCAGCACTGTCCATATCCTCATTGAGCCCACCTTGAAACAAAAACACTGATTTTGTTAGAGACTTTTTAGTTCAGCTTGGCTAGGGTAGCAGGTAAAACAGTCTTCAATTTGTTTTTGGAAATGTTGGGTTGTTCTGAGGCTTTTGGGCAAAAGTCTTTCCTGTCTTGACAGATCTTGGCTAAATGACCCTTCCTTTTTTGCATTTTAGACAAATGGCATTCCTGAACTTGCAGGGATGCCCTTGAGATGGTTTCTCCCACAGCTTAGTCAAATGGGCTGAGGCGTGGAGGTAGATTGGGGTTTGGCCTGTTCTCTCCTTGACTGCTTTTTGCTGCCTTGATGGGCATTTTACATCATTAGCCCTCTTCATAGCCTTCTTCTGAGGAGGCTTCATCGTAATGGATGGCTGAGCTGCTCTGGCTAATTGGACTTCCCTGAATTTCTGCTGCTGAAAGTGCTGATAGTTCAGCAGCTTGAGACTCTTCAATTGCAAATTTAAGGTTAAACCCCTTTAGCCAATAGATGCCTTTAAATCCCTGACTCACATACTAGTTGGTCTAATAGCATGTCTTCCAGATAGTCTCTAAACTCACAATGTAAGGCAGCTGTTTGTAGGCAGCCATATACCCACTAATAGTCTCCCCCTCAGCCTGAATCCATCTCCTAAAAGCATGACGTCTGGCAATTCGGGATGCTTAGGGAATAGTGGTTGGAAAGAATTTCCTGCAATTCTTCCCATGGAACAATCTTAATTGAACGTGGAGCCAATAATGCTGTAGCAGTGTCAAACACTGTGGCTCCACAAAAACTTAAAAAAGTAGAACTTTTTCCTATGATACGAAATGTCAGCAAGAGTCTTTGGCATCTAGAAAACAGTCAAATCAGTTTCTGTAGGACTCCCATGTTTCCGCTGTTGGTCTGAAAGGTGGGAATGCAGGGTTCGAAGTCATCTTGAGTCAGCGGTGCCGGATCTTTTTGAGGAAAGTTGAAAATTCATGCTGGCGAATAGTGACAGTAGCTCTTAAAGTGACATTCAGCTCAGTAGTGACTTCGGCTCTTTTTTGTAGTGACTTCACTCAGAGATTCTTTGCCCGGTTGCCTCTTATATGTATCCCGCCAGTGTTGTGGAGTGGCAAAAATAACCTGAGGCAAACACGGAGCGAACTTCAGCTTTTACTTTATTGTAGCAATTAAAGGGTTGCCGCAGCTGCCGCGCTAACAAGGCAGCCAGCTGGCGGACAACAGCTGATGCATTTGACATCTCCCTTTATAGCCGGCTGTCAAACAGCATCAGCCAATAAGGAACGGTCCATGTTCCCGCTTGAACACGGACTGGAGTGAAGACTTTAGCTCAAGTCTTTTCCGAATGCCACAGGTTAATACTCCCCCCAACTTGCTATTCTAATTGTTAGCATTCTGTTTTTTCTCTGACTCTCATTTTTATTTTTTATTATTATTATTTGGATCCTGTGGAATGAACACGATAAATAAACATGTAGAAATAAATGCAAAGCATTGTGTAGGGATTTGTTAATACAAATGAATTTAAGCTTGTTGAGGAAGCCCAAATAAGTAGCACATTCCTGAGTAGGCTTTAAACTGAAGCAGCATCTGAAGTGATACTTGAAAGAAAAAAAGTCAGATCTTCTGGAGAAGTGCTGATCCCTTGGAAGAGGTAAGCTCTTAGCTACCGCTGTTCATGAACCTGTACTAAACCAAATGTGTCCCTGTGCAGTTGTTGCCCCAGCAATCTTTTAAAGACATAAAACTATCCCCTAATGGCTTGTGATAATTAAACTCCCATAACACCTTCTGTTAATACAGGGTGTCAATCCTCCCATACTCACCAAAATTCTAAGTCAGGTAATTAAATATCCTGTTGATTAATTTCCTCCTGCTGTGCCTACTGATTACAGTGTCCTCTTTTGCTTTCCTTTCTCTGAACTGTGCAAAATATTCAAGTTGGAATGCATTTGAAAACAAATTAGTCTTTCCCTTCTTTCTGGTAATGTCCATCTATCACTTATATTTTTCTATGAACACTTGAAAGAGAATCCTGTCACCACAATGTTGCCTCAAACTTTTTTTTTTTTTTGCAATGAGGATTGTAATACCTATACTGCAGCAGCAAAAAACATTGTTTAAGAACAGTTCTAAGGATTCGACTTAAAAAATTTAAACATTTATCGCGTGTTTATATCAACAACATGATTTTTTAAAAAAGTATTCTTATGTAAATATGCATCGGATTGTAGGCTTGAATGTAAAAGATAAGTGTTAGTAATAACTTTTATTTTTTTTTATTTATATAAAAATATAAATATTTTTATTTAGCCTCTCTCCTCCTTCCTAAACATCATTGCACATCTCCCAAATATTCATGAGATGACACTGCCAGTTCTAACTTTCATTTGTCCTTGGTATAAAATTTCTTCATCTAACAAATCTTGAGATAATTGATACAATTTTATCAGGCAGCAAATGGGCAACTTTCTATGCAAGAAAACAGACCAAAATAAGGCAAACATTTACTACTAGAAGCACTTTTTTGATGAATTTTCAAAATTTCAGCAATGTTTTAATGTATAAGTTATGAATGAAGGTTTATGGATCCAAAAGTATCTCTTCAAATGGGATTTAATCGGCCACAAAATGGCAATGAGTTTGGGTAGAATCTAGGAACTAAATTTTATGATTTTTTAAATATAAGGAGAAAAATGCAGTCAAGCCTCATTGTGTACATTGACATAAAAAGGGTGGTTTGTTGAGATTCCTTGTATTTCTATTTGCATTTTGTATTATATATGAGCTTACTGTGAAGTAAATCACATGAACATAGTTGTTTCCGTCTGGAAAGAAGCGCCGTGAGACCGGGTTCCAAACAACAACTCTTTTATTTAACTCACTAGGCAAAAGATACGGAGTATAGCCAAAAGCCGCGGCAGCCCTTTATATCCCGGCTTGCCCTACCGACTTCTGGCCAATGACACCTTGTTTAATTCTTCCCGCCGCTTGGCGGCTTCCCAGATTGGTTCCTAGTGAACCAATCTGTAAGTGGCCTTTTTGGCCAATCAGAAACGAGGGACATGGAACCTACCAAGTTCCATACAGAACACCCCTCCCCCTTGAGTTCAGTCCAGTGTGGGTGACGTAGTCGCGCAGGTAGGTGGGCCTTTTTCTAGTTCTAGTTGACCTGCACAGCTCAGTCGTGTGTTGGGGTCTTCAAGCGGTTTGGACAGGATTGCTACTATTCCTCGACCTTCTCCATGGAACCTCCTGGAAGGGTGAGTCAGCCAGCCGCTCCTGCCTGAGTCTCTGGCCGGTTGAGATGGCTCCGCCGCTCCCTCCTGGTTTGACCGGGTTGGTTGAGCTGGCCTGGCTGCCACCTTCCAAGAAGGCCTCGCTTCGCTCTCCTGCTCCGTGACTTCTTTCTTGGGTTCATGTAACTGCTGATTACTCTTTTTGTTTGGTTAGATTGTCGTTTTGCAGAGTTTTGTCTTGCTATGGGAGGTTCATTCTCTCCCTTTTTTAGTTATTTGTACTCCCCCCCTTGGTTGTTTTATAGTCAGAATTTTTATAGTCTGCGGCAATTTTTCATCCGACGTTGCGGGAATGAAGCTGGTCTATGTGCTGCTTCCATTCCCTTCCATTGTCTAAAGTTAGGATTCAGGGGCCTGTGATTTGTGTGATGGTGGCTGGCAGCCACTAGAGGGTCACCGGTAAGGTTCTGGCATAGACTAAGGCCGCCAATTTCGAAGGTATGGTATTTGCTGGAGGAGTTGGGAGGTTTATCCCAGGTGTAAGTGAGGTCGTAACCTGTCCAGGTAGGACCGTAGGTTTCCTACCCATTAAAAGTTCAGCTGGACTTTTATTTGTAGTGCATACTAGGAGTTAATATGTTGCAAAGGTTAGTAGTCAGTTTAGTTTGTCCTGCACATCCCCCTTGTCCATTGTCTCTAGGCCCTTCTTAGCTATTCCGAACCATGCGTTTCGGCGCCTGCCATTTGCCAGCCGGATGGGCCAGCACGGTTAAGGCACGTGACTGATACCCTGGGTCAGCCCAACGATAATTGTTCAATGAACAAAGGCCGGAAAACTTGACGGCCCAATGTCCAGGAAACCAGTAACATCACGATAGCCCCATGTGGTGCAAACAGTTGTCGAGCTGTTTCATAACAGCCTTGGTGGTTGTGGAAGCCATGAGGATGACTTTCCAACCAGTCTGATATGCATCAACCACAATCAAAATAAGTGTTTCCCTTCGTTGGCCCGGCGAAGTCAATAATGCACTCTTGGACCATGGACCCCGGGGTGTTTTCAGTCCACTTATTGGGTGGCCGTGTGGTGGTGGGGGGGATAGGCCTCGCTTTCTGAACAGTGCGAGTGGCGATGTGTTGCAACCCAGCATACATGTTCTGTGTCCAGCCCTGGCCCACCAGATGTACTCCTAGCCAGAGCTTTCATTTTGACTATGCCCGGGTGACACCTCGTGCGACATGCCCAGGACGTCTTCTTGGAGGCTCTGGAATTACCACCCTGTCACCCCATAAGATGCACCCTTTCAATAGGACATGTTCCGGTCTGTCTAGCACAGGAAGGTTTAAAAGTCTCAGCTTTGTTGTTCCTCTGGTCAGCCTTTTACCTACCCAGTTCAGTATGCACGCTGGTCAAAGGTTCTTTGGCTTGGCTTTCGTGACATTGGCTAGCAGTCACAGCAGCTCCCAGGCAGGGCTCAAGCTAAATGTGGAGGTAGTTGGAGCCAGGGTCGTCCTCTGTGATGGGAACAAGGAACGCTCAGGGCATCGGCGTGTGAGATGCTTTGCCGGGTCAGTGGAGACAGCGTGTAGTGAGTAGGCAGCGAGGAATCAAACCACCTCATCATTCTAGCCGGTGACAGAATGTTCAGGGTATGGCTTGTTGCCCTCTAAGGATTCCCAGATAGAGGCTCGTTTGTGGTGTTTGCTGTGATGGTTACTAGAAAAGGTCTACCGTAAAGGTACTCAATGGGAATCGTTTGACTCTGCGACGATTGCGAGGGCTCCCGATCAAGTTGGCTGTAATTGGCATCCGACTTGGAGGAGCGTCTTGAGTAAAAGGCCAACCGTGCCTCTCTGCTGTCTGGAAATTGGTGACTCAGCGATGGCACCGGCCCAAGGCGGCAGGATCACTGTGCCTCAGAGGAGGTTTGTCTAAACATGAGCATCGACACATGCGGTCAAATTAATAGGTCTTTTGATCGACCTTGGAAGCTTGTCCGTGTGCCTCGTCCCATGCCAGTCCACGCGCATGTCTCTTGTACTTCTAGAGTCAGTAGGGTTTCTGCTATTTTGCCTTATGGGCAGGAACACATTGTAAAAATTTATTGAGGCCAGAACGCCCTGGAGATTGGTTTTGTTTTCTTGGGTCCTGGCGAGCATCTTTAATAGCCTTCACGCTTTTTTTTCAGTGGGGTGAATGCCTGTGCTGCATCGATAAATAGCCAAAAATTCGACCCCGGTTAGTGGGCAGTTCACATTTTTCCTCTTGTTACTTTGAGGCCTGATTTCCTAACATCGTGTTAAGACTTCCTCTACCTGGTCTCTAAGCTGGGTTGGCATTTTTGTGCTGAGGACAGTTACATCATTGAAGGTATGGGACGACACCTTGATTCCATTTAGTAGGCGTTCCATGCGCGCTTGGAACACGCCTAGGGCCAACGCTAACCACCGAATTGGAGGTGGTTACATTTGAATGCCCCCTCTATGTGTTACTATAGTCTGTGCCTCTGCTGTTATGGATCAATGGGTAGCTGTTGATAGGCCTGAGCTAGGTTGAGTTTTTGTGGAATATTTTCCTCCCCTAGCGAGTGCAGTGAAATGTTGCAGCTACTGGCACTGGGTATGCACTTTGTTTGCGAGCAGCATTGGGGCCGTTGCCTGTATGATTCCCTGCAGATGCGCACCGACCCATCTGGCTTCACTGGTGTGACAATAGGGGTTGTTCCACCTGGCATGGGTCGATTGGTTTCTAAAACCCTTTGCCGCTAATTAACTTATTCAATGCTTGTCAATTTTTGGTTTAAGCGTGAATGGGACTGTCTGGCGTTCTTAAACGGATGGGGTGCTATTTTCGGGTCGAGGCAAATGAAATTGGGGTCCCTGGTTACTTGCCTAGGGAGTCCCGTCGAATACATCTTGGAATTCTTGGAAAGGTTCTCCTCCCAGTTGGTTGTAGCGATGCAGTTGATCCCGGTCATCCCAATTCCAGAGGCCCGAACCATTCATCCCTAACAGGCTAGGGCAGTGCTCGCTGGTCAGATGATAGTCAGGAGCGAAGAGTTACTTCGTGCATGGTGTTTAAATCAACTAGAAAATGTCCAAGGCCTACTAATGGGATTGATTTCCCGTGAGATGAGTCTTTTAACACTAGTTTTTGTTTCTGTAGTTCTCTCTTGTTTAATGTTCGGTATTTGGCGCCGGATGGTATTCCAGGATACCATTGATAGGAATGACCCTGAGTCAACTTCCCATGCTGGTGCGAGTCTCCCTTCGATCCTCACCTCTATCCGAGACCTTCTTCCGCTTTCCACCCTGGCATTGCTGATGGTGACTGTCTGATGTGTGTTCTTCCCTGTCACCGTTCTCTAGTGCGGTCTCCATCTGTTGCTGGCTTGTCTTGTCATCGTGTCTGTGGTGGGAGGTGAGCGGCGTAAGTCGTGTGTGCACTTACTCTTGTGTTGGCAAGCCTCGATGTGCCCCCTTATTACAAGCCCGGCATATTGCATCGAGCAATCTGCATTCAGACCATGGGTGATTGCCTCCGCAGCCTGCACATTGAAATTCCCACTGATTTCCCTCTTTTTCACACCATTTTTCTATGCTGAATAGAGTTTATGGATCATCTTGTTGTCGTCTTCGGTGTCACTCTGGTTTTGATGTCTTCGTGGTGGATTGTCACTGTGGGGCTGTTTCTTTCCTCTCTCTGCTTTCTTCTCCCTGGTTTGGGTTGGCAGGTCTGGAACTGCGTTCATTTGCCGCATAGTGGCTGCTGACTTCTTTGCTGCTTCGGTGGCGTCTTTCCTAGTGAACCAATCCGTAAGTGGCCTTTTCGGCCAATCAGAACGAAGGACTTGGAACTTACCAAGTTCCTAACGAACAATAGTGATCACTATATAGAGTTACATACTGAATTTCAGAATTAGTTAGAATTTTTTATCATTCTTGTTCACTTTATACAAATGTTGTGACAGGAGAGTCAGGTGTGTAGCTTTATGAAGTTAGGTGTGTGGTGAAAAGATGTATCTAAACAACTTAATGTAAAATGATTAAAGTAAGGCCCATTACATCTAGCTAGTGTGAGTGAGATCTGTAGAAACTATTCAAGAGAAAGTTAAACATTTTGATAATCTTTGGGTAAGGAAGGAAGGGAGGGAGGAGAGGGAGGAAGGAAGGAAGGAAGGAGGGAAGGAAGGAGGGAAGGAAGGAAGGGAAGGAAGGAAGGAAGGAAGAAGGAATGAAGGAAGGAAGGAAGGAAAGAAGGATCATCTCCTACTTAGACAGAGATATGGTTTGGTCTAGTGGTTAAAGCACCAGGCTAGAAAGCAGGAGATTTTGAATTAAAGTTCCAATCTTAGTCATGAAAGCCATATTGGTGAGTTGGGCCACTTTCTCTTAGCCCCAATTCCTCTAACAGGATTGTTGTGGGGAAAATAAGAGGAAGAAGGAATGTTTGGATATGTTCACTGCGCTTTAATTATTTGAAAAAAATAATAAAGGTGCTTGATAAAAAATTAAATAAATAATTCTTAATGTTGAAAGTTACCTTGAACACTGTGAGTTGGGGTGCTAGTGTGCAATTAGCTACATAGCAGTACGTAGTACGTATACATACATACATACCTACATACTATACATACACACAGACGGTATTATTTCTACAATATATTTTAATAGACTAGATAATATGGTCTCATTTTGCCTAAAAGGCCGTGTCACACTGCACCAATGGATGCAAGAGAATGTAAAATAGACAAAAAGCTTGCCATCCCGTTCGATTAAACGCGATGTACTCACGTGCCCTCCGTTTTGCTTCCTCTCCTATTCCGTCCAGCATCCATTTATTGACGTTTCATCCCCCTCCAAAAGTTTTGGGCTGCTCAAAACTTTTTGCGGTCGGAAAATGTATCCAATTCGTCCATTCTGCATCCACGTACGTATTCCGCTACGCAGTTCCGCTAGCGCATCTCCGCTACGCATCCGCTACCGCATTCGCTATATCCGCTAGGCATGCACTGCACATTCGCGTTGCAACTCGCATCCGCCCGGAGACAGGGAGGAAGCGGAACGCGATCGCAGACAGATGCAGACACGGATGCCAGAATGATGTCAAGTGGAAGATAAAGCGTTTTAAAACGGAAAAAAATGTTCGCAGAGGGGGACCTATCTCGGATATAAGGATGCTATAGATGCCTAGAGGATGCCTAGAGGATGCCTAGAGGATGCAAAGACACCTATACTGCCATAGAAAGGCGGAGCAACTCGTCTGCATCTAACTTTCAGACCAGGCATCCCAGCTGTGCCAGCACCTCTTGCAGCCTTCATCTGACTCTTCCTCTTCCACAGCATCCAGTCAAGTCCACCGTGGATGCGACAAAATCCTTTCAGCAGGGCACAACATCCTGTTGCAACACTGGCGAAACCATTCTACAGTCTCTGTTGAGCGGTAGACTACGGGAAGAAAAGGTAGGGAGGACCGCGATAGACATAAGTCTTGGCGTCCGAAAGATCGGTGTTGCCAGAAGAAGCACAGTACGTACTTTACGACAGAGCTGATGGTTGAGCTCAGGAGCGAAGACCCTCGGGCGTTGCCAGAACTTCATGAATATGCCTCCAGCATGTTGATGAACTTGTGCAGCGCGGTGTGTACACATGGTGTGTGTTTGTGGGTGAGGTCATTGGGTCCATGCAGCGCCTTGACACCCAGGATTGACAAAGACAAACGACCAAACTTCGCCGACCAGCTGGAACCTGGGGCTCAAGTGCTGCGCCATCCGTCACTCTGACGTCACACCCTGGTCTCTGGAGCAGCCACCTTACAGGAGCATGCAGCACGGCTGGAGTGGTGCCATCCCTGCAGCGCGACCTCGGCGATCAGCTGTTGCTCTCAGCAGCTGGTCTTCATCCTCCAAGAATCTGCTACAGTCAAGTCGCTGCCGACGGCCATCATCGAGCTACAGCTCAGCACATACCAACGGAGTGCGAGCCTCCTCAGGACCCCTCCCCGGCGTCTCTACTATGTCTCTCCTCATCTTATGCATATCTGGCGGTGAGTCTACCGCCGCATGCCCGCGACTGAATCTGCTCGGAACTACGCACATGCTGCACGTAGCTCCCGTATCAGTCTGTTGACTTTGGTATCATCGAAGTCGAACTGCCCACCAGTGTTGGAGCCATAGATAGGTATATGCACGTCGTCGGTCCCTCGTCATAAGCTCAACGCATCACTCACGGCTCCAGCTTATCTTTCACAAACATCCAAGCGCTTCGTCCTTTCCAGCCAGTGCATCCTCTTGCGCCATGTCGCATGGGCTGACCATCAAGTTCCATGACCTCATTCGATGCTCTCAGCCGCAACTTGCTTCATCTTCACGTCATGTGCCCAGACATAATTACCCATGCCTGACCAACGTGGACCCCCTTCACACACCGCGCACAGGGAGCTCGCTGCACTCGCAAGACCATGCCGCTCTCGCATCGGCGACCGGAATAACATTCGCGGCGATATCATACAATCATAGCTGATCGATCCGCACCAGTGCCTGAATCCCGCCTAGCCCTCAACGCAGCTATATCTCTATCTAATCTATCTCTATCGCCCATACTTCATCGTGACTGGGCATGGATGGCCTTCTCACCCTATGCTGACCCGACCTGGCATACCTCGTACTACTCATGAAGCCCTACACCTCCAACTAATACCTCTGTCACCTGTAAGCAGAGGATCTTTAACTGCAGGCTGTCCCAGGGCAAGGCCGACGGGCCGTGGTGCAGTAACTGTTTGGCATTCACTTGGTCCCAACAGGCTTCCAGGTACTTATAGCCAACATGCCAGCACTGCGCCCCAGAGGATTCCATGGAGGAGGTGGATCGTGGATCATGCTTGCACTCGCATTCCTCGGCACACATCTCCACATGGCGCACCCCGCTACCCAGACTCTTGCAAGACACAGGGGCTTGTGGCAACCCCCCAGCTAAGCAGGCAACAATTGGGGACATGGCGATCCTGGGGAATGGAGGGGCAAGCAGGCGAAAACCTTACAGGACACGCAGGGCTGTGCGAAGGTTCAATACCCAACAGCAGTGCACTGCACGTTCGTGAGGCGAACGAAGCCAGCTCAACGCTCCTGAAACACTGGCGCTTTGCAACTCCCCAGCTGGACGGTGGATTGCCATAGACTCACATGCAGATGGTAGATGCTTAAAGGATGCTTCCTTCAGCCCTTTCTCATCACACGGATGAGATTGAGCCATATATGTTTTGTTGGCCTAACAATGAACAGGGCGTTTTAATAAGAGTTTGGGTTTGTGTTCAACATGCTTTGTGGATCAATGGCTTACATTGTCATTGATAATGAAGGGCCATAGGGTGGCAATTGGCAGGGTGGACCATCCAGTACCAATCCCACAACTAGTTACCCATCCCACAGGCTTATCCCTGCCCATCCCACAGTATTCCCTTCCCATCCCACAGGTATCCCTTCCCATCCCACAGCTATCTTAACCCATCCCACCATCTATCTTAACCCATCCACAGGTATCCCTGCCCATCCCACAGCTATCTTAACCCATCCCACCAGCTATCTTAACCATCCACAGGTATCCTGCCCATCCCACAGCTACTCATTCAAACCCATCCCACAAGGCATTCAAAGGCTAAAACACCATTTCTAAAAAGTTCTCCACCAGACATTTAATAGAAAAAAAATTTAATGAAGCAAGGTGTGAAAAAAGATAAAACTTAAATAACCAAAGCTGTAAAAGCAAAATGACCCAAGCAAGTGTCCAAATAAAGTCCACAAATTATCCAGGCAGCACAGCGTCTCTTTGGGGCGATTGGCACTCCTTCTTGGTCACTCGGGAGTGTGTATTGCCCAGTCTAAAGGTGTTAGGGTGCAGGTAGGCTGTGAAGGTGGGTGCTGCCTGCAGTGCGCTATGGTCTGAGTGTTGCTGGAGTGCCCTGCCCGATGAGGACAACAGGGATGGTGTGTGAGGAAGTGTCTTGGAGAGGCTGGCTCAGGCCCCGCGATGCTGAGAGGTCCTTCCTCCATTGCCCATGGGGTGTCAGCCCCAGTACTTGGAGGACAGATGCTACTGAGGGCCGGGCATTGGCTGATGGGTGATCGGAGGAAGGAAAGTAGTGTAGTGCGGGCTGTCTGCTCTCGCAGCGGTGGGTGAGGACTGGTTGGGTCGGCAATCATTGATGTGCTGGCATCGCTTGTCGTGGTGTCGCCGATGCTGGTGCCTGTATGTGGAAGGGCTGCTGTCTGTGCGCTAGGACCTCTGAGGTAGCCCGCTAGCCCTCTGGTAGGTGAGGGGCTGTGGGAGAAGCCTGGTACTGGAGGCGACATCACTGTGGCGTGGAGAGCAGACTGCGACTGAGGTGGGAGCAGGGCCTGTGGGTCTGGAGGGTTTTAAGCCAGCGTGATGATCCTCTCCTTCACCACCTGTACTGGGGGATCCGCCTTCGTCCTTTGAGGGTTGGTGACGATAATTGAGGAAGGGCTTGCGGGTCTGAGGAGAGCGATTCGATGTGATGGACCAGCTGAGACGAGAGAACACCTCCATGCTGGTGCGGATGGTTCCCTGATCTCCACTCAGGAACCTCGATAGCTCGTGCCCCTCCTGCCGTCTGGCTCTCTGCTTTACTGTGGGCAGGCGGAAGGTGTGGATTGCGGCTTCGATCTCTCTC
>BHFT01040689.1:0-16710 GCA_004320025.1 Laticauda laticaudata
GTCTCCAGCGAAAATGAACCACGCAAGTCCAGTAGAGTCAGAAGAAGCCCCACCTACCTGCGCGACTACGTCACCCAGGTAGGACTAAACTAAGGGGGGAGAGGTGTTCTGTATAAAATGGTATACTCCAAATGTCTCAAATGTGACTGGCCAGAAAGGCCTGCATGGGATTGGTTCACTAAGAACCAATCCAAGAGAACCGCCGAAAGGCAGCAAAATCAAGTAACTGCCATTGGCTACAAGCCGGCAGGCAAGCCGTACAAAAAGGCTGCCGCGGCTTGAGCCAAACTGTTCCGTTGCTGTATATAGTTGAAATAAAGACATTGCTGTTGGAACCTGGTCTACCTCGCGTTTTTCCAGACGGAACTTAATCCCTAATCCATAGCGGAAAGAAGAAAGGCAGTCTCTTGTGGAAAGTTGTTGTACTTTGATTATCCTTGCAGTTCTACAAACAATATTTGAAACTTAGATTTGTTTCTGGAAAAGTATGCACCGAGGCCAAATTTGAAAATCTAAAAAATTTGATTTAGCAGGCTGAAAGATGATCCAACATCATAACTTTACAACATTTACAATTTCCCCAAGGAATATTAGTTCCTCATAAGCTTTGCTTTCTGATAATCACTGATCTTATGCCTGTCCTAATGAAGCAAGTATCAGACCTGTATCTTTTACTTGCAAAAATAATAAATCTAACATACTGTAGATTGTTCTTGAAAGCAGTTTCCAAGTTTAAACCACAAATTGCCCAATCACTAGGGAATGAAAGCATGCTATAGATTTGTATGTGTTGAAAAGTTGATTCCAAAGAACAATAATCAGAATGGACAAGGTCATTTGTGACTATTTTTGTACAGGAAGGGAAGAAAAGCAGCTGTGGCTTCTGGATTAACCATTATATGAACCAAAGCCACATTTTTCCTTGTTTTTTTCTTCTCAGTAACAATCCCTTCTGGTTAACAGCTTGTAGACAAGATGGTAATCTATTCAGAGAACTGTTATCCTCTCTTAAACAGTTATTCGAAACTATGTGTGATGGCTGCTAAACCTATTTTGGAGTTGTTTAAAGAAAATACTAGCCAGTTTGGGGGAATAATCAAAAACAACTATTGAACTATGCATTGGGAAGGATATTGTTAAAAAGAATATCAAGGACATCTGTTTCAAAGAACTGTTTCCACAGAATTCACTTTAAAACCCCCAAACAAACATGTATATTATAGAACAGAGAGGAAAATAAACCGGTTTTACACTGATCTAAAGATACCTCCTTTCTTCCCAAGATGGATTATTTTTGTTAGAAAAATACAGATTTTAAAAATGATTTTTTCCTGTAGTTGTGTTAGAGATATCATTTATTAATAGTATTTCCTATTTTCAAATCTATTCATATTTCTAGTACTTCTACTTTTGATGCCCTCTTATTAGTGAGCAGAAAGATTCAAATATTACAGCCTTAAAAATCAAATTCAATAAAATGGAATAATATGGGACTTGTGTATATTTATATAGTTCTACTATTTGGCAAGTTGAACCATGCCTTTTCAAATCCTGAATCTTACATTTGAATCTGACCTGGGCTATTAGATCAATTTAAAGTCCCCTTCTATTTTCTTTCTATTTTCCAAGTAAACTGATTCCATGGGAAGTATTCCTCTGCCATTCGAAGAAATTACAAGTGATTCTGTACACAACATATTTAAAAACTATTAAAATGCAATTATATTAGTAGCCCTAGTGATGATTAAAAAGTGATTTTCTAAAATTCTTGCAAGAGAGTCCTTAAAAACATTAATTGCAGTAATCAATCATTACCACCTTGTGCTTATTTGTAGGGTGATTCATATACCCCAAATACAAGTTGTATACTGATTTGTCATGCATTTTCAGCCTGCATGTAGGGACTTATTTCAATGGAAAGGATGAAGAGACAAATATGATTAAGAAAGAAAACAGTATAATTTAATTAAGTAATGTATTGATTTGGTTTTTAATTCACTACAGTCTTTTACTATTAATGGGGTAGAAATGCTTTAGTATAATAGAATATCTCAGTTGGAAGATTTTGATCACAAATGTTTAATTATTGTTCACCTATGGCTACTTTCTAACCAGAATTGACTGGCTGTTATGCTCCCAACATATCTGGAAAGTCTCAAGTTGGGGTTGAAGATGCATGGACTAAGGAATAATGAACAGAAGAACTTGGTCTAGAATTCCAATCATGCAGAATAACTCCAGGTGTCTATGGAGATTCTCAGTCTTCCAAATCATGATTGTCTCAAAGTTGCTTTTCCAAGAGGCTTCCTTGTTCTTCTTTGAAGACGTTTCATTTCTCATCCAAGAAGCTTCTTCAGCTGTGATTGGATGGTTGGGGAATCATGAGCCGCAGTGGCACAGTGGTTAGAGTGCAGTACTGCAGGCTACTTCTACTGCCTGCCGGCTGCCTGCAATTTGGCAGTTCAAATGTCACCAGGTTGAAGGTTGACTCAGCTTTCCATTCTTCCCAGGTGGGTAAATTGAAGACTTGTTGGGGGCAATAGGCTGACTCTGTAAACGATTTAGAGAGGTCTGTAAAGCACTGTGAAGTGGGCTAAGTGCTAATACTGTTACTCCAGATAACTCCTGGGAATCTGTAGAAAATGTCTCTATTTGCATGGTTGCATGGAATGCACAAGAAAAAAGATTATATTCTAAGTTACTAATGAAGAAGAATACTAATGAAATCAAGAAAGGGAATGTCTGTCTCTGCTTTCTCCAAAGTGGAAAAAGTTGTATGGGATATAATTCCTGGAATTTCCACCAACTATGAACTTGGAGAATGCCATAATTATGTGAGATGTGGCTGGTCTGCACCAAATTATTATGAATTATTGGAAGACATTGGAAAACATCAGAAGGATACCACTTTGCGGAAAGTTGCTGTGAATGTACTTTATTGATCTCTTCTTTTAGTGTAAAAACCTACAACTGCAATTAAATTAAAAAAGAAATTCAGAAATGATATGCCAAGCAAAGGATATTATCTCACTGAAAAGTTTGCAGTCATTGAGGGAATGTAACCAGAAGGCTTAACACATCAGTATTAAACATCACTCAGAATGGAATGGCATCCATTAGAGTGACAATGCTATTATGGTTTCATTTTTAATTTCAGATGTGAACATATTTCTCAATGTTTTCATAAAAAGAAACTATAACTATATAATAATTTTTAAATTTTTTTTCTTTTGTGCTGTGTCAGCTTATACTACCAACTAACAATAAACTGTATTGGAAAATAGGATTATTTTCTTCAAACTACTATATTTTGCTGCCTTATTATATTGAAATGAGAAAATCAAAATTCCTCTAAATTATTATTTGCTAAGCCATTACTGGAATATTAGTACATTGCTATTGTTCCTTCCTTCCTTCCTTCCTTCCTTCCTTCCTTCCTTCCTTCCTTCCTTCCTTCCTTCCTTCCTTCCTNCTTTCTTTCTTTCTTTCTTTCTTTCTTTCTTTCTTTCTTTCTTTCTTTCTTTCTTTCTTGATTAATATTTTTAGTAACAGGCTTTTAATATAGCAATTGTCTTTACAGGAAAAATGCTCAGGAATAGTCAATTTTTATGGATTTCTGAAAATCATTAGCTCAGTAATTAAGGCTATAGTTCAAATTCACACCATTGGTCTGAACTGTACGCATTTCAGCTTAACAAGGATAATACTGCAAAACTCAATGAATTTTATTTCAATCTGAGTCATCTGTTCAATAGGATCCTTTGGTGAATTTTTACCAAGACTGTATTCTTGACTGTGATTTTCCTCTGTTTTAAAAAGTGCTTGGTAACTCAGTGGCACTACAAATAATCATTGACTTACAACCAGAACTGAGCTCAAAACTTCTGTTTCTAAATGAAGCAGTTAAGTGAATTTTATCTCATTTTATAATTTTTTTTGCTGTTTTTCCTTTATTGTTAGTTTTTATTTTCTTCTTTATTCTACTTACGTTCTGCATGTAAATTTTGGGACGCCTCTGTACACTCATCCAAGAAATTAGAGGACATCTTGCATTGGTAGAGAAAATTCTATCCATTATGTTTTTTTCCCCAAATGTTTCCCAAATATTTCCCAAATGTTGTTGGCATGAACCTTTTTCATGGCCCTTTTGTCTTCTGTCTAAATCTAAACTCTGACTGATACTGTTGTCTCATACATGCACCGTCTGAAATCCCTGAACTATTTAGTCCTGCAAATGGAGTATTTTTGAGAATGATATTTTGGTATTCTTTGATACCTGTCTTACTACCTCCCGGCCTAAACTTGACTTTTCAGACATTTTTCCTCTGTCATAACCATTGCCTCACCCCAGTGCTATCGGCAACTTTTCAAGACAGCTTGTAGTACCTATAACTATGCAAGCAGGGTACCCGTGCTTCGCTATGAAACTATATGATTGAGCAAGTTTTTGGGGAGGAAAATAAAGGGGAAAAATTCTGCCTCTACCTACATCCATCGGTATTCATCTGGCTAACATCCTGTCAGTGTGTGAGAGAGTTGAGGGCTGTTTGGAAACTGAAACAGTATTTGCTGTGTGAGCAAGGAAACAGTAAGGAGCCTGGGTGTAGCTTAGCTCAACTGCAGTTGGAACAGATTTTTTTTAAGGGGGGGAGAGGGGGTAGAACTCCTTAGCATCAGAGCATGTTAATAATAATAATAATAATATAGGAAATACTAATACTCTGATAGTCATTTCAAAAAATCCTTTCTTAGTGAGCACTTAGAAGCCAAGAGGAACATACAGGGCAAATTTCAAGTTTGTAGGCTTTACAGTTCTGGAGATTTTGTGATGATGCTTGAGTGGTATTTTGTTTTTAGATTGGAATGGGTGGCATTAGTCAACGCAATTATTTGCTGATTCAATTTTGAAAACTTTCCTTTTTAAAAAAACTACTGTGTGCATTTCTTTATTTTTTTTGCAAATTTCTTAACTAGCTCTAGCAGTATTACTAACAGTTGCCAGTAATTTTTTAAAAAATGAAGAAGAAAACTGTATTTGGTGGGGAGAAACACTCATAAGGTAAAGGCTGCACTTTTACAACAGCACAACAGATCTTGAACCTATTCAGTCCTTTGAGGGTTGTATGTGAAAACATCATCTATTTGTTCCAAATACTGGAAATAATTACTAGGAATTCTATCTTTTTTTAATTGGAATTTGAAATGATTGCATAACCATCCTGAATCTGCTAAATTTAAATTTGTACAATTTTAACCACTACATGTACTGGAAATGTAATCTTAATCACTGCATTGGAGGAGTTAATAGTTTGGAAAGACTAGAAGTAGAAATCAACTAGGGACCCAAGTTTCTTCTGTAAGCAGTTTATATATTTTATGTAATTCTGTTACTGTAAATAAACTACATTATTGTTGTTCCACTGAAAGTCTCCAGCCAATTTATAAAGAACAAATACAACCTCTGCAAATTCTAGCCAGCCATTCCCTTCTATCAAGGGAAACAAATCTTATAACTGGTTGTTGACCTCTAGTGCTAGTCAACGACAAACACTGAACATTGAATATCTGGATTCAGAATTAGTGTCAATCAGCTGAAATATAAGACATAGCCTGGCAGTCCATGTTCAAGTGCAATTTATCAGTTCTGAGTGGGGGGAAAGTGTATACAAATTAAGAAAATTATTGATGGATACAGACCTACCATGTAGTTATGGATGTTTCTCATTTAATTTTCCCTCCCATTGAGTGCTATCCATTAAAACAAACAGCAGTGGTTCTTCTTAATGCATGGTATACTGAACTGATCAACTCTAAGCAGATGCTTTAAACGAGGGGGCCTATCCATCTGCAAAAAAATCTGATATGCTGTCAGGTATGAGTTTGAAATTATGGCTAAATCAATATGCTGTTTCTGAATTGATGATTTTTCTGTTGGGATGTTGCTGAACTGTGACTAGGCTTTGGGTTATGTCTGAATAAAGGAAACATCATGCTCTTTTGTAATCTGTCCAAAACAGACTGGCTTACATATTGAAGAAACAGAGGAGTATCTCAAGATGAAGCAAGAAACAGTGACTGTTAAAGAGTGAATTGTGTTCGTGGCTAAGTTGTCGGGGAATGGCAATGTTCACAGTGAGTCAACATGGCCAAAATCCAGAAGCAACTGTAGAGTTCTTAACCCTGTCCTCCAAGTCATACAAACAGTGAAAAAAATACAGCCATGTAAACCTCCTTGTCAGTAGAAGCAGTGGGATAGCTGTAATGTGTCAGTGTTCTGAGTAACGCATCCAAAGGAATCAGAAATCCAAGGCAGAAACGTTCCTCAGAGAACATGTTTATTGGACACATCATATCGGCATGGCTCGTGAAAACCAACTCTAAAAGTTTCCTGCAGTAACCATGCAGTTAAAAAAGCAAGGGTTTCCCCCAGTGGTGGGATTCAAAAATTTTTACTACCAGTTCTGTGGCTTGGTGGGCATGGCAGGCAAAGGATACTGTAAAATCTCCATTCCCACCCCACCCCACAACCTACTTTTCAACTCCGTTCTCCTGTGCAGGGCAACAAAAAAAGACCCAGCCGATCAGCTGGGACTCAGGANGCAGGGCAACAAAAAAAGACCCAGCCGATCAGCTGGGACTCAGGAGGCAAAGAATAGATGGGGGCAGGGCCAGTCAGAGGTGATATTTGCCGCTTCTCTGAACTTCTCAAAATTTCTGCTACCATAGAAATTCTGCTGAATACCACCTCTGGTTTCCCCCCTCCCAGGTATCACAGGTCACATTGTCCAATCAAAGCAGGTGGCAGAATCCCTCGATCACTTCTGCTCCTCCTCCAACTGCCACCTGTTGGGATGACCTTGGTTCCCACAGGAGAGCTCTTTATTTTGTCTATGAGCCAGTCTAGCTATTTCCCTCTCATCCTCCCCCCCACCATATTGCATGGCAAGCGTGAAGCAGCACAAGATGGCTTCAGCCAGGTTTGATTCAGAGATTGACAGAATGATGATGACAGATAACAGAACCATCAATCCACTACTAGAAGAACCTGGGACTCTTCTCCAGTTCAAACAAATTTCTGAGCATTCTTCATACGTTTAAAAAAAGAGCACTAGTTCTGGGTTGAAAAAGACAGATTTCAAAAAGAGTGCCGCCAATACATATAAGCGGATGAAACTTGACTTATTTTGGAAATATGCACTGCACAAGCAGATGCCTTTCTAGAGGACAGATGTACAATCTATCCTGCAGGCCAAGCAAAAATGATTACTGAGGACATTGTCCTGGGACCAGAGAAGATGCAACAACCTAAAATGGTGATTAGAATCTGGGCTGGTCCCAACCCAAAATTGTATCATCATCAGTTTTGACAAAGCATGCTAGATCATGTTGATGGTAAAAGAGAACAGAGAAAATAAAGAAAAAGAGAGAGCTGGAATAGCTAAAGATGCCTAACTTGAAGCTTACTGAGTTGTTGATTTAGATGAGACAAGGACAAGGTCCTGAAGATGTATCGTATAAAAATGGTCATTGGGGCACATTCTTAACAAGGTAAAAGTGATCTAACGATGACCCCTAAATGTTCTCTGAATGAACCCAGATTAGTCAGGTTATTTTACAAATTGCCATTTGAAGATTTGAGCATGTCCCTAATTCTCGACTTCTTAATGAAGTTGGAAGCACAGGGAAGGAAGTCTGTTTTTTAGCTTTTCCTCTCTCTTCATGCAGCTTTACACACCCTCCTTTCTAATTCTCCAGGCTGGCCCCTATTTCAAAGCAGGGGCCCAACATTTTATGTACTGTAAAAAGTGACCCAGGCACTTTTATCAGCCGGATAAAGCTTTCTTTATCTGAAGTTTTCTTTAAAAGACTTGGACATTTCAAATGTTCTGATCCATCTTTCACACACTTGAAATGTAAGCAATCAGCATTAATATTTTGTTCATTCTTCTGTCCTACTCATGGAGATTTTAATAAATCAATCAAAATCCAATTGTGATGTTTCACTTAAAATCTTTTCTCCTTTTAAAAGCATCCATTAAAAAAAAGAGGCATATCCCCGAAGTTGTAATATTGTTTTAATCCAGATTTGATTCTAAACAATGCAAAATAAAGATGAAGCCTTGGTGGTTTTTTTCCCCTCTGTCTCTACACATCTATATCAGAGCAATCAGCACAAATGAAATTATAAGTGGTCCTCTTAAGTAGTATGACACTAGCACAGCCTGCGCGCATATTTGAATGAATCTGACCTTTTATATGCTATAGCTGCTAATAATTTTTTTCCAGAAATGGAAGCAGAAAGAAATATTACTAATATTTTAGAAAGATGTATGTTTTCTGCCCGCAATGAAATAAGAAAGGTCAAATTCACTCATCTCTCTCTCTCTCTTTTTTAATATTGTCTAACTTCTCACCCCTTTGTTATAGTAATGAAATTTAAGATATCCTTCATGATATAACTGTGAGGGAGGGAAAGGCCTAAATTACCTTCATCTGGCATCATTCCAGCAGGCTATAAATGAGGTAATTGTCCTTGACTATAAAATCTGCATTTTCAAGACTTAATTGCTTTCATTACATCTTTTTTGTAATTCTATTAATTTAACTGAATGAAGCGTTTGGTTTTATGGTTAAAAATTTGCATTAAAGAATGGTACATCTAAATAGAATTTTAATATTTGTACCAGACCCCAAGTACAGCTATCTCTCAGGATCTAGGTAATTTCAGAAGAATAAAATAACAAGCAAGAGTCCTTTAGGTCAACAAACTGGTTTTCTTTAGGTGAATATTAATAGAATTTGCTATTACTAACGGAGTGCAGTCATGTGACAAATAATGTTGTAGATTCCAAGAAATCATTAAAACTGGGCTGGCTTTGGTTCCTTTTCTTAAACCATATTAATGAGCAAAAAGTACATTACCCAAGTTACACCCCCAATTTGAATTGTTGCTTATCTCATGGTTAAATATCCTGTGTGTAAATGCAGTGGCAAAGCTGTTGAGTTCTTAGTTGGTCAATTTTGAATATTGTTGCGTGTTCATTTAGCATTCAAACTCCAAGGTACATAAAAAAAAATTCCTGGCTCATTATTTCCCGCATATCTATTATGGAAATGTTTTCTTTGCATTCTCTAGAATCCTCTTGGCCATTCCAAAAACACGTGGCTCTTTTCTTAATTGCCTTTTCTTTGAATGTAGAACCTTTCTGGAAGATTAAGCAAAGGGCCTTGATGCAGCAAATACCGCCTGATCTTTCAGCCAAGCAACACTACAGCTCTTGCCAACATAAACCTTTCTGTGCTTACCCACACCCCTATATTTTTGTTGAGTGACACATTTCTGGTGGACCAAGTTTCTGCCCGTTTTCCAAAAAGACTAGAAGAGCAAATAAATTTGAGGCCATACATCATCACTGCTTTAAATAAATGAAAATAAACCCTAAGAAGGTGGTTGTAGGGCCATGGGGCACTGACCCCTATAATAGGAGCTAGGTATAACATGTTGCAATGGCAAGGCTTTACTTAATTAAACTACAATAACTACTTGTCCAAGTTACATGACAATCATCGTTCACCAATGATAACACTGCCACCTTTCATGTAAACTGTCTTCCCTTTTGTGTATCACTTTCCACATGACCTACATTTCCCCAGCTTAAATCAATGAAAATTTATTGAATTCTTTATTGTCATTGTATGTATTTACACAGTATACATACAACAAAATTCACATAATACTCAGAGACCAGACTCAACATGCACACATACAAATGACACTCCCCAAACACCTCCCCACCCGCCAAAATTCCCCACCTCCTAAAGAGACACAAGTATCCACACAACAGACCAAGTAATACTGTCCAACAGCTCACTGATGGTGGTCCTTAAACTCATTGTTAAGTGCAATTATAGCTCTGGGATAAAAACTGTTCAGAAAACATGTAGTCTGAGTTTTAATTGTTCAATTGTCCAGAAGGCAACAGTTCACAAAGATTGTAAACAGGATGGGAAGAGTCTCTGAGAATGTTGTGCAACTTCCTCAAACAGCGAGATGTGAAGTTGTCATCCAGGGCTGGTAGCTGGAGCCCAATGATATTCTAGGCAGTTTTAATGATTCTCTGTAGAGCTTTTTTGTCTGCTACAGAGCTGCTTCCACATAAGAATGCCGCATGTCAGGACACTCTCAATGGTGCTTCGGTAGTAGGACAGAAGTAGATACTGAGAGAGCAGATACTCTTCTGTGCCTTCTTTACAAGCATTATTGAAACAACAACTAGTTATGACATGAGAGCAGTGTACCAGAAGGCAAGAGAAGAAACAATGGATGGAAATTAACCAAGGAGAGAAGCAACCTAGAGCTAAGGAGAAATTTCCAACAGTGAGAACAATTAGTCAGTGAAAGAAACTGGACAGAAGAAAAAGCTGGACTGGAAGAAGAAACTGAACAGCCACTTGTTTGCAATGGAGAGTTGAATAGAAGACCGGGTCCTTTCCAACTCTGTTATTCTGTTATTGTTGGCTATGAGCACACCATTGAAAGAACTGAAGGAGCTGGTTAGGGAGAGATCTAACTATCTCTCATGGAGAAAAACTATCTAGGTGGTCACGGGTAAGAAGAGACAGCCTTTTTTGGGGTCAATCCTCCACTTCTTTATATTTTGGACATAAATATGCCTGAAGGGAATGACTGACTCATTAAAGGTGATACTTGCTTGATGTAGTCTTTTTCAATTGCTTTCTTTTTCTTAAGAAAATTCCAGTTTGATGAAGATTAGATGAATTCATGAAATCTGCTTTCTGTTTCAATGACATCAGGCACTGTTTAAAACCTCCCTTAAGATACCACGTCAGGCTGACATTACACGTCAGTGGTGTTCGACAATTCAGAATTGCAGGTTCAGGCTGGAGAGAAATCAAATGTTTTAACTATGGCAATTAAGTAAAAGATTAAATTAATCCTCTGCCTATCATGATTTATAAAGGTGAAACAAAATTTTAAAGTTCTCAGTAGATCTCAACTATTTAATTATACAAATTTTAAATGACCAATTAATTACATTTACATACATTAAACAACAAACTTTCTGGGATGTCTTGGATTAAGCTTCAGAGCAGGGGAATTCTGGGAATTGAAGTCCATACCTTTTCAAGTTGCTAAGGTTGAGAAACACTGTTTTAAAGTGTTTAATATAATGTGCTAAATTAATAAGGTGAAAATCATTTTTTGAATAAGACTCTCAATTCAGCCTATAAAGTGTGAGTGGTAGCATTCCTGAGTAAAGGCCCTGTCCCATTGCACTTACGGATGCAAAGAGGATGTAAAACATTAAAAAAAGCTTGCCATCCATTGGAAAGGAAATCTATGCATTCCGTTGTGTACTCATTCGCTACGTTTTTCATATCACTCTAATCTGTCGAGGATGCACGTCCACTGGCGATTTTCATCGCGCAAGCAGTTTTGAGCTGCACAAACTTGTGAACGGAATGATGAGACTTCCGCCGTGTAGATGTAAAATCATGACGTTCTACATGTCACGTTTATCATACCGTTAAACATCGATGTAATCTCTCTGCATTCATGGGCATCCTTGCAACTCGCACATCCTCTGCAGCTGAAAATCGGAAAGAGGGAGGACACAAAGGTACACGGCAACGTTAACAGTGTCAGTAGCACGGAAATAGAAAGGATGTGTTTGCAACCGATATACTCCGCGCAGCATACCCTTTCTTTTTCTTTAAGTGTACGGTTGAATGCTATCCGCTTCATCGCTATGCGTTCTGCTTTGATTCTCCCCCGGAACCCCTCAGAGGTGTCATCGCTGTACATCGCCTAGGCTTCCTATGGAAATCCATATTAACATCCCGGCTACATGCCTATCTTATGTCCGTGTCTTTCGGTTCTGTTATGCACATTTTTGCCACTTTTGAAGGTGGGGTGACAAGGACACCCCCGAAATTTTGCTCGTCCACTGTGTCCTTTATGCATACGTTTTGCGTCCGTCAGCCAGTGGGACCTAGCCTTAAGTATGCATAAGATTGCACTTTTTATCCAATATATGTTGTATATACATGCATAAAACACATGTACACACCAAAGAAAACTCCTAGAAAGGAAAGGAATTGTTCAGTAGGAGGAAATCGTAGCTAATGTAAAAGTATCCTTGCCTAGACATAATTAAGCTGGTTTAGATTCCAGCTTGCATGAGCCAAAGGCAATATCTTAAAAATTAAGTGCATGTGTACTATATGCCCTTAAAAATTCCACATTAACACATGAACTAAATCATATTCTAATTTCCCCATAGCAGAATAACAACGTAACACAATTGGAAGGAACCTTGGAGGTTTTCTAGTCCAAACTCTTGCTCAAGCTGGAAATCCTATATCATTTCAGACAAGCTGTGTCCAACCTCTTCTTAGAAAGCTCCAGTATTGGAGCACTCACAGCTTCTGTGACATGACTATGACCAAAATATTTGAGCCTCCTTGCCTTCCTTCAAATGTTAAATGTTAAAATGGGACAATATGGAAAAGAAAGAAGTCATATCCAAATCTCACTGAGACAGTGCAGTGGTGGAAAACCAAACACAGTGATGTACATGTCCACTAAGGGACGCCATCCATTGCCAAATTTAACTTACATAATGTGGGAAATGCTCAGAAAGATGTATAGTGTGTGTCTCTGTTACTTTGAAAGAAACTACGGAAGAGCTTCTGAGGTATTCTTCACCTGTGAAATGGATTTCCTCATGCATACATTAATGGGGTGGTTCAAGGCCTAATTCTGGGGAATAATAAGGAGCTGCTCTAATGATACAATAATCAGGTCTGAGGATGAAGGCTACTCTAGCATTGCCAGGTTTCTATCTGCCAGTACAAAATTGCTCAGTCTTTTACTGCGTATTATCTACATATACATAAACATGCTTCTTTACATAGATTGCATTATCTGAATTGCATGCATTTATCACACCAAGCATAAATATTATTTATCTTTCTTACTGTACTTTATTCAAATTACTCACTCCATGAATAAATAAACCTGCATTCATTGTATCAAATTAGCCAAGCAATAACAAATTATTTTATTGTTAGCCATATTTGATTAAGAATAATGAAATAGAGAAAACTCATTTAGTGGTCTCACATTTCATGCTTCTGTTCATTTAATCATGGTTTATTCAATAACTATAATCAACAGGATTTCGGCAACATATCAACATTTTGTGCAAAACACTACAGTAACCATAATCAAAGTTATTATAAATCAGAAGAGCTGATTTGCATAACATGATACAGTGGTTAGAATGCAGTACTGCAGGCTACTTCTGCTGACTGCCAGCTGCCTACAGTTTGGCAATTCAAGTCTCGCCAGGCTCAAGGTTGACTCAGCCTTCCATCCTTCCAAAGTCAGTAAAATGGGGATCCAGGTTGTTGGGGCAATATACTGACTATGAAAACTGCTTAGAGAGGGCTATAAAGCACTGTGAAATGGTATATAAGCCAAAGTGCTATTGCTATAATAAACTACATTTGAACAAATCACATTATGTTTTGGCACACTGTGGCAATGCATTATTTATGTTTGGTTAGGAAAAGGGCACAATGGATGAATCCATGGAGATTCTCTGAAAATTGCAGGGCATGTGAAGAGTTTCAAAGAGCCATCTTCTGACTGATAGGAGAACCTATCAAATACCTTTGATAGGTATTTGATAAGTTCTCCAGCCCAAGTCTTTAACAATACAGAACAATCAGGTGAAAAATGGTGTCCTTAAAGTTTCTTATGATGAACATTAATGATGTGGGGAGCAGATTGAACAGACAAAGAAATTATCTGATCACTGTCTTCACTCTTCTGGTAAGATAAATTGTGTCATCCACTTAAATAATAGTAATTGTTCCTACATTTGCATCTCTTAATTACTATTGGCAGACTGAATGCAAATCTAAGCTATCTTTCATCCTCTTCTTTCATAGTTGTGCATAAGTGCTTTATTTGTATATTAGGATTCTCTTTCAATGTCAGTTTTATCTCTGGTCAGACAAGGACTACCTGTGAAGGAACTAGAGTGTGATATGGGGGCCCTTCTGAACTTATGACCCCTGCTCCAGCAGCAGGTGGAAGACATGGCTTGGGGTGGGGATTTGCTCATCTCCAGCTACTGCATCAATTGTGATTTTACCTGCTTTGTACCTACCTAGTACCATTCTCATTACTACCTAACTAGACTGTTACACTCTGTGTGGAACTCCTTTGAAAGCCTATTCAGAAACTACAATTGGTCCAGAATGCAGAAGCATGTAATGCCTGCCCTGGTTGCTGATTTAATGTGTTTGGCCAAGTGATAAAGTCCTTCATGGCTTGGAAACTGGGTACTACAAGACTGCTTACTCCAACCAGAATTGACCCAATCTAACGCACTAGCAAGATTTTGTTCACCACATCTGAGAAGGGAAGAAAATCAATGATTCTGGGAAATATTTTCCTGCATCATCCTATCCTCGTATTTCTAGAAATTCTCACTATCACTCTTACTAATGTGTTATGCATTTCCATTATTAATAGAAAATCCAGCATATCTTCAACTAAGATATTACTGGAGAAAACTAGAAGCTCAGTCTGCCCAGAAAAAAGGATCCCATTCCTGAAGGACTGAAGAGACAGCTGACCATGGCCAACTCAACTGTGAGTCTTACATTTTACAGGAGGGTCAGAGGATGTTGCTAGAAAGCAGGTTACTTGTGAACTCAAGTAATTATAAACAAACTAGATTAGATGGTTTTAGTTTGTCTTTTTTTCTGGATTACTTACAAATATCAGAAGAGAACTAAATTTGCTTTCAAGGATGGTGGGTTCCTTGCTATGAAGGCAACTAGATTGCTAAAGAAGCTGCTGGTTATTTACCTCTGTTATGTTTTATAATAGAGGTAAATATTAACAATCTATGTTCAGTAATGGTATTTGCCATTCTTTTTATCTTTATCGTTACTTCCGTTCAAATTGTGTCATGCAGTGCAACCAGAAAACAACAATTTTTCTCTCTTCTCAAATCAAATTGGCTACATCATGCCATCACACTGTGTGCCCAAGGCAGAGGGAAAAGGGGGTAAATGACAGAAGCATCATGAATTCATGATGCAAATACGTCCTTGCATCCAACATTATGATGTCATAAAATGTAAATCATTGTATGATATCTTTGGTTTGTATCATCGTCATTTGCTTTGGACTCCAGTAAACTTTATTTGTTCTTTTTTTTTCTTTCACTGCAATTTGAATATTTTAAAGACATATTTATTTCCCTTAATATCAGAGGACTGGTTGAATGCCTGATTCTATGAGATTATGGGACTGAGGCTAGCTCGTATTTTTAGTAATTTCTTTTCTTGCTTCATTCTGAGCATTGTTGCTAGTGGCTGACATATCCTCCTTCCCCTCATACTTGTGAGTAATCAGCTCTCCAGGTACACCCCAGCCAATCAATGAGATAATCACTCAATCATAAGAGAAAGAGAAATAATAGCAACATTTTCGCTACCAGCTAGGAATTGTGAATCTTTTTTGTGATTTTCATGAGGAGCACAACTGCGAACCACCTGTCTGTTGTTTGTTTTCCCAGTAATTATAATGTGTGAGCTGGGGAGCACAGTCGCTGATGTGGTTAGAATACTGGTTTGACAATCAGCAAACCCATGTTTGAGATCCAGGTGCTGCTGTGTGACAGGGTGAGTTCACATCCTTCATTCCAACTCCTGCCCATCTAGCAGTTTGAAAGTGTGCATTCAAACGCAAGTAGATAAATAGGTACCACTTTGGTACCTTAATGAAAGGAGATTCCAGTGGGGTGTATCCCTGGCAACGGTGATGTCTCAGCCTAATCTTTTAATCCAGAAACACCTTGGTGCTTCTGACACAAATGGGACAGAGAATGTGTGAACCTGATATAATGACTACTTCTGATTGGAAGGACTGAAAAGACTTAATTCTATTATGATTTATTCATTTTAGATCATAATGAAGAAATGCATCCAAAGTTTTAAACCAAAAATAGCTTATTTTATATAATGATATTATATTATAAAATGTAATCTTAAACAAAGCTTTTTTTCTCAGTTCATAATAGCAAATGGTTACCAACAGCCAGCAATAGGGATGGAAAGAATAAAAAGGGTTGCAAAGACATGAGGATCAACACATATTTTCTCCAATCTAGTGCAGTGCAGTGTCACAAATATTAATCTGTATCAGTGTATATTTTTCAAAAGACAGATTACCTAATTAGCTGCACATTTTTTATCGAATGAGAGCGGCTTTGTTGTGCAAACAGGTTGTCCTCAGCTTTCTTAACTGTGCATTATAATATAATTAGACTGTATTATTTCTCTGTGTTATGAATGAAAATCACACAGGGCATCCATTTTGCATGGTCCGACACCCATTAGGCTTCAGAGCAACAAGACTGTTTCCCGATATGAAAGAATATCTGGAGCTTGAAAAATGTTGGTTCCTGTTTTTGCTACTGAAATACTCACAGCTGATTATGGAAGTGGTCAGTAATTCCAGTCCAAATCTCGCATATAGTCACTTGGTTTCATGTTTTTCCCCATTTTAGATTCAGTATTGTGTGTGCAAAAGCTATTGTTATTATGGTACAATCTTCAACAACGATTACAACGTCCTCAATTCTGTTGAACAAATGGTTCTAG
>BHFT01040691.1:0-11048 GCA_004320025.1 Laticauda laticaudata
TACAACACTTAATGATAGTCATAGGGTACAATCAACAATCAAATCAAACTAGGAAACAGTCAATATAAATCGTAAGGATACAAGCAACAAAGTTAACAGTCCTACAATCACAAGTGGGAGGGGATGGGTGATAGGGAGTGATGAGAAGGTTAACAGTAATAGTAGTGCAGACTTTAGTTGAACAGTGTTGAGAAAATTATTTGTTTAGCAGAGTGATTTTCATAACTTTTCTGTTCTATTCTATTCTATTCTTATTGTACCCTATGACGATCATTAAGTGTTATCCCTTATGATCCTTGACTCTTGACAAAGGTATCTTTTCTTTATCTCCACTGAGAGCATTTGCACAAAGACAAATTCCTTGCGTGTTCAATCACACTTGGCCAATAAAGAATTCAATTCTATTATATTATATTATATTATATTCAAGTTGTTTCTTTCTTATGATTTAAGCAGCTGTATATATTAACTAGACAACTTGGTTAATCCAGGGAACCATATGTCTGTGGAGATTCTCACCCATGTAGGTCATGGTTGTCCCAGCGGCTGTTTTTTTTCCAAAAGGCAATAGGACTTTCTTACGTTTTTTTTTTTCCTCTTAAAAATGTTTCATTTCTCATCCAAGAAACTTTTTCAATGATATTTCCTTGTTGGATAATGAAACATCTGCAAGAAAACAATCAAGTTCAGAGACCACCAAATGTCAGCCTTGGAAAGCATTTTTTACTTGAAAGCTTCGAGGCTGCCACATTCAGTGCCTGGGAATTTGGGAAGGGGTGGGATTTCATAGTGTGGTGGAAGATGAGACTCAACAACATTCTTTCTCAGAGAGTCAAGGACATGGTACCCTGCACCTGGAAAGGAGTGACTGGAGGAATGACACCAGTTGGGACAACAATTTGATTGGGCCATGTGATGGACTGAGTAGTGCAGAACCCTCAAATTTGGTTTTTTTCCCAGATGTGCCAATATGACAGCTCTAATAAATTGGAACTTTGGAGAAATACTTATCTTGGAGTTTATTAGTTTGGAATTGGTTAGTTGGAATGCTGATACCAAGGACACCACAATTCAACCCTGAGCTACAAATATTGTCTTCTATTAGATCTCCTCTTCTACAGAAGGATGGGGAGGAGGGACAACTGGATCACAGAGGGGGGCAGAGAGGAAAGGCTAAGTCCTTAGCATCCCATGAATGACTTCCTCCTTGATTTATCTTCATTGAGGGTCTAGGCCAATTTGCTATGGCCAACCCTAGCCCAACTCACCATGGCCAACTTGCTTTGGCCAACTCACCATGGTCAACTCACCACAGGGCAACTAGCCATGGCCAACTCGCTGCAGGAAAAGATTTATGCTAACATGGAAGAAATGGTGGAATGGAATCATTGAGGAAAAGGTGCCAAAGGAGGGAGAAATGAAATGGGAATGACAAAAATTAAAATAATTAAATTGAATTGTTGAATTGTCCCATGATGAGTTGGCTATGGCCAGTTGGCCTTGGCGAATTAACCATGGCAAGTTGGGCATGATCAGTTGGCTGCATCAAGTTGTCCCATTCCATCTTCACTGGTGAGTAGAAGCAGAAACAGACATTCCCTCCTTACATTACAATTATAGTTCTGGTTTGGCACTTGCCTTCCAAATTCTGACGCCTTTTGGGGAAAAAAGCAACAGTGGATTTTCCATCTACAAGATGAAATCATTGTCCAGCAAAGGAAATCAGATTTTGGTTTTTTGAACAGTCTCAGAGCTGTCAGCAGGGCCTGGTTACAAAATCACAGGGGTGGCCATAGGGTTGTGGACGTTTTTTGACATATCCTGTGGACCAGTGGTCACCAACCAGTGAGCCAGGGACCACTGGTGGTCCACGTGATAATTTTGGTGGTCCAAAGTGAAATGTCCCCCCCAAACATTCCCCCTAAAAGCAATTAATCCAGGCTGCACATGACACAAGGCTGTGTCACCCACATGGCCCACCCACCCACTGGGCCCCACCCTTCTGCCGAGCGCAAACCTTACCTTGAGTAGAGCCGTGCAAGCTGGAACTGGAAAGTAAGACCAATGGTGGGGGAGGGCAATCCACCCCAGGGTGGTTTGCTGACATGAGTGGGAAAGTCGGTCCCATATTCCAGAGCTGCAATAGTCAGGATTGGTCATCCCAGAGCATCTCCTCCAGTCCATGGCAGGCCGGTGCACCCAGTTGGAGGAGCAGCTGCTCCGGGATGACCAGAGGGCCAGTCCTGTGACTACTGCAGCTCTGGAATATGGGACCGACTTTCCTACCAACATCAGCAAGCCACCATCAGTCAAAATTCATATTAGTGGTCCACGGGATTTAAAATTAATTTGTTTGGTGGTGCCTGAGGTCCAAAAGGTTGGTCAGCCCTGCTGTAGACATCCCGGGTCTGGCTCTCCAGAATGAAATATTTGCACGATAAACCAAAATACATATGTATCCCAGCCTTCTTTTAAATCCCCCTCTGTCGTTCTTTTGCTAGTTGCCTCAATAATAATTTGTTTATTGTTCTTGGGTGTTTAAAACATGACAGGGTTCTCTTTGATCAGATGGTAACAACTCTTCTAACATAAACAGCTTTGCTAATCCTTGTAATGGAAAGCAGGATATGAACCTTACTGAGGCAGGCGGAAATAATTGATGTTGAGACATCCTCAAGAAAATCCCCCTGACAGATACAGTGATGAGAAAGGGTCTTCTTACATTAAATAGCCCAGAGTCCATGCTCTACAAGTGAGCTTCAGCATTGAGGACTAAAATATTTATTTGCCCGAAGGCATCAGTGCTAATTTCTTCGTGCTCTAGCTAGACCCTCTGTCAAGCTAAACCTTACCATAACACCCTTCACACAATTCTCCAGGCTGGGAAAACTGATGGCTTGTTATGAAATGGCCAGGCTCTGCCCTTTTTCAGAGGAGAGTTGGATTAGCTGTGGAACTAATGAGGGAGACTGTGACATTTCACACATAAGCAGTGCAACTGGCCCCACCTTCACAAAGTATCTGGATTCTGGTGGAGAAGGTCATCAGAGATGCTCTTCCTTCCCGAAGACAATCAAATCAGGAGACGTGAAGACATTTTCCCAGGAAATGATATTCCTCTTCTGGTGGATGGCCTCTAACTGGATTAGCACGTGGTCTCTATAAAGAGAGATAAGAGAGAGGGAACTGAAGAAAGGAGGGGCATAGTGGGGTTTAGCACCCAGAATCCTCAGGGAATTTGAAGGGGGCACTGTTGGCTTTTATCTTGAGAGGTGAGGTGACCTAGAGATGGAGCTTGCCTCACAAAAACAACGACTGAATGAAAAACTGCTGATGACCTTCTACTGCTGCACCATAGACAGTATCTTAACTTACTGCTCCTCTGTATGGTTTGCCAATTGCACCGTGGCAGATAGGACAGCACTGTAGAGGGTTAAAGTCATTGCCCAGAAGATCATGGGTTGCCCTCTCCCCTCTGGTAGAGCTTTATTGCTCCCGCTGCCCTAAGAAAGTTCAAAAACACTCTTAAAGATCCATCTCATCCTGAGAACCCTTTTTTTGAACTATTACCATCTGGCAGATGTCCAGGATAATAAAAACAAGGACAAATAGGCTGAAAAACAGCTTCTATCCCAGGGCAGGAGCTCTGTTGAATTCTACTGTATGGTGCAGTGTTGGTGCAGTGTTGGGGGTTTTAGATTCAGTGTGTGGAGGGTGAAGAATGTGTGTTTGTGTTTATTTTCATGGTCATGATGTGCACTGAAGTTGGTGTTTGATTTCATTGTAAGAGGTGCAATGACAATAAAGTAAAGGGTTTATAGGAAGGAAGGAAGGAAGGAAGGAAGGAANGGAGGGAGGGAGGGCAACAGCAATAGAACTTAGATTTATATACCACTTCACAGTGCTTTACAGTCCTCTCTAAGCAGTTTACAGAGTCAGCATGTTGCCCCCCAACCATCTGGGTCCTCATTTTACCCACCTCGGAAGAACCGAAGGCTGAGTCAACCTTGAACCTGGTGAGATTCGAACTGCCAAATTGCAGGCAGCCGGCAATCAGCAGAAGTAGCTTGCAGTACTGCACTCTAACCCCTGCGCTACCACAGCTCAAATAAATAAACTTGGCTTAGTGGCACAAAGGGACAGAATCTTGCTTTTTAATTTTAAAGGAAATCTAAGATTTATGGGAGGTCAAACTGGAATCTGCATAGGCTGGAGATGACACACCTAAGATCTGTGGTAAAGATGGACCAGTTTCTGAGATGCAAAGCTAAAATTAGCAAACAGTTTTCTAGAGGGCGACGCTTGGCTTGAAATAACCAGGAACACCTGTCCCGGAGTTTCTCACCAGATGATCACCCTCAGAAGCCATGGCATTTAAGAGCCACAGTCTTGTCTAGACAGACACCATAAAACTCTCCATCTGAACACATCCGCTGCCTTCTGCCTGCCCATCAATTGACAATAATAAAAAAAAAAGAGAAAGTCACATTAAAGCTCCATAAAGTTAATTGGATCCTACCTCCTTGAAGCCTCGGGATGCAGCTATTCGGAAGGAGAATTAATTAAAACATAAAGAGAAGCTGGATGGGGGGAAGAATAGGGGTGGGATTCTACCTGCTTGGACCAGTTCTATAGAACCGGTTGCTATGATTCTACCCAGTTCGGAGAACCGGCAAATCATGCTACTGGTTGTCCCTCCCCTCCCTGCCCACTCACTCTTCACCTGGCATGCGCGCCATCAAACTTGCCTGCTAAGTTGCTATTTTTACTTTTTTCCCCCACAACCATCAGCTGTTCTTCTGTGCCAGGAGATTTAGATTAGCTAGAAATCTAAAAGCAGAGCTGAACCTTCCTTAGGACTGAAGCTTCTATTTTTCATGCAGACTCAGGTAGCAGATTGCAGAAAGTTAGATCTCTGAGTGAATCTGTGATTCTGGGAGCAAGTCAATCTGCCTGCCTGCTTTGCCTGATTTAGGGTAAAAGTTGCTCTTTTTTAATTTAAAAAAAATCAATATTTACATAAATATTTACAATATTTATATACAAGCCACGCCCAGCCTTTTACATGACCACCAAGCCAGCCAACAAGCTGCACCCAGCTAGTCACATGAATGCCAAGCCACACCCACAAATTAGGTCACGCCCACAGAACCAGTTCTTAAGAAGTTTGAATCCCACCCCTGGGGAAGAACCATAAATGCAGACTCTGGGGTGATGGCGAAACTCAATGGAGGAGAAGGAACGTGCTAACTTTCTAGGAAACAGCAGCTATACAAATGAGGCAGAGTCAGCAAAAAGCAAGAAAATGCCCCTTTCCTCCCTGCTTCTCAACAGTTCCCCTGTCTGAATAAAAATTGCTCTTTCCAGGCTCTGTTTGGTTGGAGGAAGGCGGGGAGGGATGTTTTTCTGCAATTTTACTGATTCAGGCCAAGGCTCTGAGTTTTATCCTCTTTCAGAGGTTGAATAAGATGGAAAGAGAAGAACAGAACAGGATAGAAGCATGCAAGAACCCAGAATAAATCAAAGCTTTTGGCAATTGTCCGTGCTTTCTGTTTCTTGATTGCAAGTTTAAAAAAAAAACATGTTGAATTGCTAGTTCCTTACTTGGAGTACAGTAAAGTATTTTTCCCCCTTCTTTTCTGCTCATAGTTAAAAAACTTGTTTTTCCTGGAAATGAAGAGGTTGGACCCCAGGGATTTGACAGAAGAAATGCAGAGTTGTTTTCATGTCACTGTCCCATCCCGCCCAGCTTCATTCCTGTGCATTTTCATGTTACAAAATGCAAAGGTAACCTCTGGGCCAGCCTCCCCCTACCTTCAGCTGCCTTTACTGCCTTCCATCAAATCCTTTTTCTTGCAAATTCCCACAATGAGATCAAAATCTCTCATGTTGGCAGCCTTTTTGCTTGCTCAGTCATTATGGGACGATGTTTTGCACCCATTCCTGCTCTCCATTCCTGCACAAGAAGGGGGTTGGATTAGAAGATCTCCAGGGTCTCTTCCAACTCTGTTATTCCTTGCAAAGCAGGGGATTTCAATGCACAGCTGGTGCATGCTTCTCTCTGCAACCATCTGCAGCACATTTAAAAAAAAAAAAAAACAACCAACCCTCATTTTGCTTGGCAGCTGCAATTTTTACATGCATGAATATACTGCCCCCGGGTGCATGCCGAATGTCACTACAAGCAGCACTGGGTGGAGGACAGAGTTTCCCCACTTGCGCAATGACCTAAGGAGGCATTACGCAATGTGGCCTCCCTTGAGAAATGCCACATTATTTGTTTTCATTAAGAATTTTAAATACAGGAAATGCCCAATTTGTAGGAGATGATGAGGCTGAACCAGAAGGAAGGGTCAAACGCATCATAAGTCAAGGATCCCTGTGTGCCCACAAGAGATCGAAGTCAGCCAACCTTGAATACCTCTCTTATCCCCTGCTCATTCCCTTTGACCGTTAGTTGGTCAGATTCTTGTAGAGAGCTTAAGCTTTTGCAATAAATCTTTACACTCAGACCAGCAGCCAAGTCAGTGATACCCCAATCAAGGAACTGCCCAAAGAGCCATTAGTAACAGCCCAACGAAAGAAACTCTTCAGACCATCCCCACCCATGCAGACAGGCAAGCCACCAGAATATAATCTGACAGCAAACAGCACTCCTGACGGTTGCCTGATGATGTTACCTAGCTGGGTAATGAAATGTCTGCAAGGAAACAAGCAAGCTCAGAGACCAACAAGGAACCCTCTTTTTACGTATTTGGACTGCCTGAATTTCTTGGTTTCCCCAGAGCTTGACAAAAATCTAAAGAAAAAGGAAGGGAAGGAGGGAGGGAAAATGAAAGAGAAGGTGTAAAATGAAAGATGGAAGAAAAAATTAAAGGAAGAAGGAAGGAAAGAAGGTGGGAGAGTGAGAGGAGGGAGGGAGGGGAGGAAGGAAAATGAAAGAGAAGAATGTAAAACAAGAGAGGGAAGAAGGGAGGGAAGAAGAAGAAGGAAAGAAAGAAGGTGGGAGAGTGAGAGGAGGGAGGGAGGAAGGGAAAATGAAAGAGAAGGATGTAAAATGAAAGATGGAAGAAAAAATTGAAGGAAGAAGGAAGGAAAGAAGGTGGGAGCATGAGAGGAGAGAGGGAGAGAGGGAAGGAAGGAAAATTAGAAAGGATGGATGGATTCTGGACCAGCTATAACTTTTTTCATCCATGGATATAGCACCAGAGGTCAAGAGATGTCTTATGTCCTTACAACTGCGAGTCCCAGTTACGATTTCCTGTCATCCTCAGGAAGCTCATCTGCCATGAATCTTAGAACCGCACCATTATCTGGAAGCAAATTGCCAGTCCACCACTGTTGATTGGAACCAGCCACCTACCACGGAAGGCCAAGGGTGGTCCTTCTGCTTCCTCGGGGCAGAGTCCACCAGGAGTAGGAAATGCTCGGTAAAGCCTCCACCCACGGAGCAGAAGGTTCTCCAGAATCTTCTGCCCCTACGCACCCAGGAGTAGAAGGCTTGCTCAGAGTCCTGGGCAGAGCGATACAAGCAGCAGCAGCTCCGCCTGGGCTTGATAGCACATAATGGAATTTCATTCATATTCATGGAGCTGTAATCTCCAGAGTCACTGGAGCAAGCCGGATGGAGTGAAAATTTACAGCCTTGCCTGCCGCTGCCTGATGAAGTGCAGGGTTTACCCATCACTGACTCTAATTAAATGGGAAATTTAAAATATTAACTTTGGCAGCCGCCCCTGGAGGATTTCCAAAGCATAAATTGTGCTTCCCAGAAGTTAACCAAAGCCAAGGAGGAGCCCACCAGGAGCTACTACTCGTGGCCCACTAACAATCCTTCTGGGATCTCCTCCGTTTCTTTCAACATGGTGCGTGTGTGGTTTGGAGTGCTAAAATGGGGTTCACACAATGTAATATAGGGACATAAGTTGGTTTTGGACTTGCCTGCTCACTCAAGAGAACCTGCTTAAAAACCAGCTTTTTGGAAAATAGGAAGGTTTTCAAGATGAAGAATGCACATGTTACCTGTATATCCTTTCCTTTAAATGTAGAAATTAGAATAGAATAGAACACAATACAACACTATACAATACAGAATAGAATTGGGAATAAAATATAACAAATTAGAATAGAATAGGGTATAGAATAGAATAGAGTACAATACAATACAATACAGAATAGAATATAATAGAATTAGGCATAGAGCAGAGCAGAATACAGTTCCGTACAGTACAGTACAATACAATAAGGAATAGAACAGTTAGGAATACAATATAATACAGTAGAGTAGAATAAGAAATAGAGGAGAGGAGAGGAGAGGAGAGGAGAGGAGAGGAGAGAAGAGAAGAGAAGAGAAGAGAAGAGAATTGAGAAGAGAAGAGAGAGACAGAAGAGAAGAAGAAGAGGAAGAAAGAGAAGAGAAGAGAAGAGAAGAGGAAGAGAAGAGAAGAGGAAGAGGAAGAGAAAGAGAAGAAGGAACAGATAGAGTAGAATAGAATTAGGAATGGAGTAAAATACAGCACAGTACAATACAATAAGGAATCAGAACAGTTAGAATAGAATATAATACAGTAGAAAGAATAGAAGAGGGAGTAGGAGTTAGGTAGAGTAGAGTAGAGTAGAGTAGAGTAGAGTAGAGTAGAGTAGAGTAGAGTAGAGTTTAAAAGAATAGGCTTTATTTGGCCAAGTGTGATTAAACACACAAGGAATTTGTCTCTGGTGCAGAAGTTTTCAATGTACATGCCAAAGATCCGGATTATCATAACAATAATATCAGTAAGAGGTAGTAGTTGAAAAAATGAGAAGGATTATAATAATACTACAGTCATACAACAAGGGTGAATATCCTTAGGCATAAGACAGGATGGCGGGAATTAGCTGTTCAGCAGAGTGATGGTGCAGGGCTAAAAACTGTCTTTGTGTCTCGTTGTTCTGGCATGTAATACTCTATATCATCGTCCCAAGGAGCAGAGTTGAAACTGTTTATGTCCAGGATATGAGAGGTCTGTAGATAGTTTCTCAGCCCTCCTTCTCACCCGTGCAATATATAGGTCTTCAATGAAAGGCAGGCTGGTTGCAACTGTTTTATTTTGCAGTTCAAAGTTATCAATTGGGAGTCCGTACTTGTCCTGTTTAGTTACTGTACCAAACCAAACAGGGGGAAGGTGGGTCCTGATTATCACAGGAAATTAGACATGGGATTCCATGAATTTCACAGAGAGAAGGAATGGCCTTGGGAGACAAGACAAAAATAATAGGCAGCCATCCGATAAATGAAACCTGGGTCCAGAGCAGCTTGGTAACCTGAGAAAAAGTTTAAAACAAGACCCTGGGCAGATGTGCATTCAGATTTGAAAGGCTATTTTACAATATCTTTACTATAAGTAGTATTGGCATGCTGCACTTGGGTTACTTAGTCTGGTTTACCTTGGAGGGTTGGCAGCTGTTAGTTATAAAACATATAAAGAACAGTTGCTGGAATTGGGTATGTCTAGTTTGATGAAAAGAAGACTAGAAGAAAACATGATAGCAGTGTTGCAATATCTCAGGGGTCACCCCAGAGAAGAGGTAGTCAAGCTATTCTCCAAAGCACCTAAAGGCAGGACAAGAAGCAATGAGTGGAAACTAACCAAGGAGAGAAGCAACCTAGAACTAAGGAGAAATTTCCTGACATTTAGAATTATTAGCCAGTGGAATAACTTGCCTCCAGAAGTTGTGAACGCTCCAACACTGGAAGTTTTGAAGAATAGATTGGAGAACCATTTGTCTGAAATGCTATAGGGTTTCCTGCCATTCAGGGGGTTGGACTAGAATACCTCCAAGGTCCCTTCCAACTCTGTTATTCTAAATTCTAAAAAACAGCTACTGGAGACTGCAGGAACAGGGATTCTATACATTGTATTATCTCCATATTCTTTCCTTTGTCAGCAGTGGCACAGCACAACTATATATCCTATTCTTAAGCATGTTCATCCACTCTTTGTTGTTATATGTGTTATTTGCTATTTTAAAAAAAATCCACCCATTTCAGAAATCATTGATTTTCAATCTTAGCAGCTTTAAGAAGCGTGGATCTTCAACTTCCAGAATTTCCCAGCCATATTCTGGAATTTATTTATTTTAGGAAATTTATATTGCCACGTATTCTCACACACGGCAACTTTGGTTATAGTTCTGTACTTCTGATCTGGTGAAACGACTACACTGAATAAAATTTCTGTTGAATAACTTGAATAAAATCAAGTTAGGTTACAGAAGTTAGCAAGAAAGGGACATAAAAAGGATAAATGTTAAAATGGGCACTTCTTAAAATGGACAATCAAAATATTGTTATTACAGTATTAATGTTATTGTGATATATTGTAAACATCTTGATTTTGATTGCCTAAAAGCAATTGTACCCAGACAATTGAAATGGAATTTTTATATTATTTTAATAAAACAAATAAAACTTGAATGCTGAGGATCAGGAGCGATCCAAAGCATCAAATTTTGTTCAAAAAATAAAAAATCAAGTTAGTTGCAGAAACGTAACCACACTTTTAGGCAAACCATTAAAAAAAGTGGACCCATTGAGCAAACCATGACTGTGTGACTAGGAGTAAGATTTGCAAACATTGGCAGCAACCAGATAAGAAATTAAGCATATGAATCTGATTTCCAATTGAAAAAAATATATAAATCAATAAAATATAACAAATGTCACCTTTTTGATAATATTGTGAGGTCCACCATGAAAGATGAGATGATAAAAATTAACCCAGCTTGTGGAAATGGCAAATTCTTTGGCCAAGGGGAAAAAAACTCAATATAGACTTTTTTTAAAAGACTGGGAGCTTCATATGGAGGTGGGGTTTTTTTCCCAGGAAAAAAGACTGAGCAGCTGATTTGGGGATAAAAAGGGTCAAAGGAGGAGGAGGGAAGAAGGGTAAGATAGCAATTACTCAATAGAAAGTCATAATTCTATGTTTTCTTCCTTGTTTCACTTCCTTTTTTTAATCTCTTTATTTGTTCGTTTTCCTACACTTTTATGACCTTGTGGGGGGGGGGGG
>BHFT01040691.1:11057-25610 GCA_004320025.1 Laticauda laticaudata
GGGGGGGGGGGGGAACCTCCCTAACAAATCTAAATCCAAATAGCTTCACGCCCTGGCGATGCTCTCCGAGGTCCCCTTGCACCACAACTCCCAAGTTTCTCCTTCTACTACAAGTCCCATGTGTCTCCAAGCCTCCCGCCTTCTTCCTTGCAACCTCCCTTCAGCGAGAGAGCCAACCGCTCCCGCCTTCGGCGCGCCGGCGCCTTTCGCCCGGCAGAGGGCGCTGCGTGGCGCTTCCCCAGCCACCCACCGCCGGGCGGAAGCGGCGCCGCTCTGGCCGCCCTCCGGCCCTTGCGCTCGTCTGCTCCCTTCCTCCCTCTTCTGCGGGCTGCGCGTCGCCGAAGGTCGCCGCCGAGTCGGGAGCGCGCGGTGGGGAGGGGAGGGGAGGGGAGCGGGGGGGCAACGCAGCCCCCCGGGAACGAGCATTCCCCTGGCCCGCCACGGGGAGCTCTGCTGCCCGCCTCCATGGAGCCTCTCGGGGTGACTCCGCGCACCGGGAGAAGGACCCTTCGCTGATCCCGATAGCCCAGCCTGGTGGGGCGGGCGGCCAGTATGGGGCGGGGGGGGTTGCCTCAGTGGGAGGGCAGGGCTCTGTCCTTGCCCTGGAGAGGGCAAGCTCAGAGGGAGGGAGACCCCCCTCTTCCTTAAAATCCAGCCCTCTTCGGCTTTGGAGTGTTTCCCCCCCCCAATTTAAAGCAGGGGTTGGGGGGCACCAGGAGTGGGGGGTTCAGGCTCATGCAAGCACCCAGAAAATGGGGGTGTTCAGGGCCACCGGCGTGGAAGATTGCCTGGCTTGCTTCCTCCAGAAGGACTTCCTCTTGAAGCCCAGGGAAGGGCTGGAGGCGTGGGGTGATGGGCTTCCTATCTTCCTGCGGGATGTGGCAGGGGTGATGGCCACCCTTCTTTCCTGCGGATGGGGCAGCGGGATGATAGGGCCACCTTCCTTTTGCTGTGGACTGGCAGTGGATGATGGGCACTCTCCTTTTGCTGTGGGCTGAGCAGAGGACGATGGGCACTCTCCTTTTGCTCTCCTTTTTAGCAGGGATGATGGGCACTCTTCTGCAAGCATGGGCTAGGGCGACGATGGGCCTCCTCCTTTCCTATGGGCTGGCAAGGAGACGATGGGCCCCCTCCTTTCCTGCCGGGCCGGGACAATGCAGCTGCCTCCTTTCTTGCTGGCCTGGGCAGGACGATTGGGCCCTCCTTTTCCTGCAGGAAGCTCTTTTTTTTTTCCTGGGTCATCTGGGATGGCATAACAAGGAGGGGCCTGCCAGCATCCAAATTCCCATGGTGTTAAGGGTAAAGGTACCCGAGTTGCCCTGTGAAATTTGCTTGCCAAGGAGAGCATGCAAAGCCTTTGCCAGGTTCCTGTTGTTCTCCTCCTCCTTCCAGCAGGCTAATTGAGATGCAAACAGTGGGGCGATGTGGTTGTTTCTGCTGCTGATCCAGGAGGTTGGGGGTGGAAGGGAATCCTTGCGATGGCTGGCAAAGCATCCGGGCTCTGCCGCTAAGAACTTCCATGTTTTCAGCCTGGTTTTTATAAGTTTGGGAGAGCTATTCTCACCATAGTACAGGCTGGTGAATGTATAGAAAGATGTTTATTGGTACCTGGATCTCTCTAGATCTCTAGAAATAAGATTCTATGATTTTTCTGATCTTCTCCAGCTCTTTTATCTGTTGTCTTCCCTTTCTTGTACTTTCCTCAGCCCATCTAGTCTGTTTGTATCTATCTATGTTGATTTCTGTCTGTCTCTACCTATGTCTGTCTTATCATCTATCTCAATTGATCTATCATCTATGTATCTCTGTCTATCATCTCTCTATTGATCTATTATCTATCATCTATTATCTGTTTAATGATCTGTCTACTGTCATCTATCAAACTATCTCTATTTCTGTCTGTCTGTGCCTGTCTCTCTGTCAATTGATCTATCAATCTAATATCTGTCTATATCTATCTCTGCTTATCATTTCTCTATTGATCTATCGATCGATCTGTCATCTATCTATATCAATCTATCCATATATCTACTGGTATTATCTATATCCACCTACCTACCTATCATCTATTTATCATCTTTTTTTCCTGGTCCATTTTCCCAAAATCACAATCCCAAAGTATGCAAGCAACAGAACAGATCTCCATATTCAGCAGTTTCATTTCTTATACTCTCGTGTGCCGTAGGCAGTCAGTCGAGAAAGCTTTTTTTCCCCCTTGCAGGTAAATGAGTTTCTTGGAAACACCTGGCTGGGATTGCTGTTGGAAAAGGAACTGAACTGAATACAGGAAAAAAAAATGGTTCTTCTGCTGGTATATTAGCGCACAGCAGATCTTACTTTTAAAGCATCGAAGTCAGAAACAAACGTGTTTGGTTCAACTCTAACCACACTGCTTTGAGAACTGATGGTGGTGCTGTGTTTTTCAATCACTTGCTGGTCATTCTTGCTAAAGTATACAACAGTGCTTTTTTTTTCAGGTCAGATGCTTTGGCTTGTACCTCTCGCCCTCCCTTTTTATGAAAATGTTCCTTAAGAAGCTGACAGAAAGAGATGAGGTGGGGGGGTGGAGCTGACACGACAAGGCTCTGAGTTTTATCCTCTTTCAGAGGTTGAATAAGATGGAGAGAGAAGAACAGAACAGGGTACAGGGGACCCTGCCAGTTGGCAATTGCCGGCCTTCGAGGGGAAAACTATCCTTCCTTGCTTTTTGCTCTTCCTTTTTCCTTAGCTGGTTTTCAGGGCGTGGAGGTGAATGCAGGTCAGCAAATGCCGTGTGAGTTAAGCCTGGTCCAACGTGGCGGAGAATATGAGTAAGTCCCCAGGGAAGTGTGAACATTTCTGTCGCCACTGCTTACATATCTGTACACACATAGCCAGAGCACTTAGATTTATATACCGCTTCAGTGTTTTACAGCCCTCTCCAAGCAGTTTATAGAGTCAGCCTCTTGCCCCCCAACAATCTGTGTCCTCATTTGACCCATCTTGGAAGGGTGGAAGGCTGAGAATCAACCTTGAGCCTGGTGGGATTTGAACTGCCAAATTGCAGGCAGTACAGCAGAAGTAGCCTGCAGTACTGCACTCTTAACCACTGTGCCACAGTGGCTCATCCTTGCACTTGTAGCCTAAGGCAATATTTCCAACCTTGGCAACTTTTAAGATGTATGGACTTCAACTCCCAGAATGCCCCAGTCAGTATGTAGTCCCCATTTGCACTACAGAAAATCATTGTGTAGTCTCTTGAGTTTGGACAAATGCTATAATGCCATTCCATATGTGTGTGTGTGTCAGAGAGAGAGAAAGAAAGAAAAAGAAAGAAAGAGAAAGAAAGAAAGAAAGAAAGAAAGAAAGAAAGAAAGAAAGAAAGAAAGAAAGAAAGAAAGAAAGAAAGAAAGAAAATATCATCCCATATGTAAAATTTTGCCCTGGAAGGGCAAAACGAAGAATGTTTGCATGCTTCCCTCTGTTTCCTTCCTGTGCCTCTAACTTTATCACTTTTTTTAAAAAAAATTGCAGGTTGGTTATAAGCTTCCAAGGGACAGACACCACTACTCAAGAACACATTCCAGTCAACAGCCGTTTTAAATGTGTACAAGGTATTCAAAGTCTGTTTTCCTTCTAGTTTGATGACTCATGGTTTCCTCCAGGTCAGGAAAGGTTACTGTCAAAATCAAAACCACAAACAGAATCTGGACCCTAGCAACCAGAGATGCTAAGTCGGAGTTTTGTGCAACCATAAATCCTGTGCCAATGGAAACATAATAGTGAATCCTCTTCCTTGATTAATGAGCTGATAGCCCTGGTCTCAAAGGTGCTTTTTTTTTTTCAAGAGGCAACTGGTCTTTCAAGTTTTTATTTGAAGACATTTCACTTCTCATCCTTGAAGAAGCTTGGAAGAGAAGCAAAACGTCTTCAGAGAAAAAAGAGCTAAAGGAGCTTCTTGGATGAGAAGTGAAACACCTTTGAAGAACAGCAAGGAAGTCCAGTTGCCTCTTGGAAAAAGCATTTTTGGGACAACCATGGCCTGAGAATCTCCATAGACATTGTGTGATGGCCTTGGTGCTTTTGGAAATGAAACTGACTCCGCATCACAAACAAAACACAATCCAGGCGCTGAGCTCTTGCAAGCCAAGATTAAAAGTCTACCCTTTGTCTTCAAATTTTTTGATCAACCGCTTGTGTTCTTTCTTGTCTTAGTTAGCCCAAGTGAAAGATTCCTGTGATAATCTATGCATTTTGCAGCTTTGTGATTTTTGGTTGTTGTTGGTTTTTTTTCCTTCCAGAGGCTGAAGAAACTTTGCTGATCGACATAGCCACAAATTGTGAGTCTTCTTTCCTCAGAAATGGTGTCAGAAATAGACCTCTGAAGGCTGACGTGTTGTCTTTCCCACTTGACTCATTGTCCTGCTCTTCTCTCTTTTTCTGCCTTCTGCTGCTTGGGGAGAGGTTTTCTGGGAAAGGTGGCCAGCACTGGAATATTTGACCATTGTTCTATTGCTCGGTCTGGTACCACAGAGCAGGGGTCTCCAACCTTGGCAACTTTAAGACTTGTGGACTTCAACTCCCAGAATTACTCAGCCAGCTAAGCTGGCTGAGTAATTCTGGGAGTTGAAGTCCACAAATCTTAAAGTTGCCAAGGTTGGAGACCCCTGCTATAGAGAAAACCAAAAGTACAGTATAAAATTCAGCAAGGATAGGTTGAAACCAGGAAGCAGATGTCCGGTGTGATTATGTAGTTATAACTCTGTTTATACTTTCAGTCAGGGAGAGGTTTAAGGGAGGGAGCTAAAGTTTTTCTGGGTGGGGAAACTGTATTTTAGAATGCTGGCATCAGAAGATTACATGAGATCAGAACTCAGGGGGGTTTAGAAATCTTTCAGAAAATTCAGAATGATGGAATCGGCAGAATAAAGGGTACATTTCAGGATGAAATAGAACAGAGGTGGAAAAACCTACGGAGGCTGACAATCTATTTTCCTTTTTCTTAAAAAAAAAAGAAACCCGTTGACCTTCAAGAGACTCGTAGTGATGGTCCATTGATGTGGGGGGGAAGTTCCTTTGCCTCACCTTTTTGGGGTGGGCGGGGAACGTTTAAGCATTCTTTTGGTTTTTGTGCAAAAAAGGGAAAGTAAATTGCTTTGCTGAAATCAGCATTTTTTTCCAGTAAATTCAGCAGTGCAATTTTGGGTGTATTGGGAGATAGAAAAGTAAATTGGGGACATGTGTGGGCCTGATTGCCTCTTCTTCTTTCGAGAGAGATAAAAGAATGAACTGGATGAAATTATTGTTTCTTTTGGAGGGCCACTATAACTGATCTTCTTATCTTGATTAGTAGCTTCTCAGGATTATTTTTCGTCACAGCCTGCCAGGCAGTTTGCTATAGTCGGTAAGGCACTGGCCTAGAAGCCAGGAGACTGTGAATTCTAGTCTCATTTTAGGCATGAAACTGGCTGGTGAATCTTGGCCAATCGCCAGGTGACTGGGAGTTCTAGTCCTGTCCTAGGCATGGAAAGCCAACTGGGTGACTTCGGGCCAGTCACTGTCTCTCAGCCCAACTCACCGTAAAGACTTGTGGGGAAAATAGAAGGAAGAAAGAGCATTAGGTCCATTTGGTGCCTTGAGTTATTTATAAAAACCACAAAGGCAGGATAAAAAATATATAAAAATCTCAAAAATTGTGGTTGCTTCTGAAGAAGCCTGCAAGAGTAAACTTGGAATTCCAGAAAGACATCTATTTATGCAGCCTAGCCAACTCCCAGTGTAATTGTCAAACTCCCACAGGTGCTTTTTCAGGAGGCAACTGGGCCTTTCTGGTTGTTCTGTTGAAGACGTTTCTCTTCTCATCCCAGAAGCTTCTTCAGCTCTGATGAACCCACCATCCACTCAGAACTGAAGAAGCTTCTCGGATGAGAGAAGCAAAACTTCTTCAACAGAAAAACCAGAAAGGCCCCATTAGCTCTTTGGAAAAAAGCCCCTTTGGGACAACCAGGTCCTGGATGGCTGAGAAGCTTCATAGACAATCCTCAATCTCCTGTCCCTTGCTAGTCATACCCAAAACTCCTGGAGGATCTGCAGAATGGCCAACCCATCTGAAGCAAGGAACTCTGGATTTCTGTCTTCTCAAAAGGCTTTTCATTCTTGCTGTTACCAAAGACGAAGAAAAGCCACTGGATTTTCTTGGTTTTTTGTTCTTTTGACCTTGGAGTAGGAAAGGGCAGGCTGGGAAACTTGATGTCCAGGGGTTTTTTTGAAGTGTACATTGCAGATAATCCTCTGTTTTAGTTTGCATGCCTTCTGCAAGCCTCTTTCACTCAGGCAGGCGTCCATAAGGCGGAAACTGTGATAAAATTGCAAATTCTGGTTGGAGTGGAGATTGCTGTTTTATCTGGTTCTTGCTGAGGACGTTTGAAATGGTCCCTCTCCCTTTAAAGCCAGAGTGTTTTTAAAAAAAGGACATCCTGTGGACCACTGTAGGGGAGGAGATTTTGAGAATTTAAGGATCTAAATGGGACCTTGCAGAACTCATTTTGCTGCTTTTTTTGGGTGGGTAAATCTATTTTAAAAAATAGTTTAAGCTCACCAACTTTCAGAGAAGTATTTGAGCCAATGCATTGTTTTGTTTGAAAGGATCATGTTAGTGTACAAGCCGCTAGAAAGAAACAATAGATTAAAGCTCTCCAGACCTGTTTTGCACATACCTTTCCTTATATGTCAGGAGCTAGCCTCATTTGACTTTCTTAAATAATGTTTGGCATTATTGGATGCAGAAATTCTCATTTTTCCCTCCCTCCCCTTCTTTTTTATTTTTATTTTTTTAAGCAGTCCTTTGGAATTAGTCATTAAGCAAATGTAAGTGCTGGCGAAGGTCACATGTATATTATCATACACTGACTTCATGAGGTGACAGTTTAGTGAACAGGCAGCCCTTATGCTTATCTCTTAGCAGCCAGGCAGCAAGGCAAGCTATTAAACCCTGGTTCAAAGAGTATTCTGTATATTGATTTCTTGCCAAACTGATAACCATAGTTCCTGGATTGTACTAAAGGAGAAGGTAACACAAGTCTGAGATCTTGATGGGTAATTCAAACTATGAACTTAAGCAAAAGGAATGTTTCATTCTTGACCAGAAATTATTTGATATTCCTTCCTTTCTTCCTTCCGTCCCTCCTACTCTCCTTTGTCTCTTCTCTCCTTCCTTCCTTTCCTCCCTCCCTCCTTTGTCTTTTTGCTCCTTCCTTCCTTTCCTCCCTCCCTTTATCTTCTTCCTTCCCTCCCTCCTGTTCTCCCTTGTCTCTTCTCTCCTCTCTTCCTTTCCTCCCTCCCTCCCTCCCTCCCTTGTCTCTTCTCTCCTTCCTTCCTCCCTCCCTTCCCCATTTGGTTCTTCATTAGATTTATCTCTCCCATTCCTTCTGTTGCTCAACATCACATACAGGGTACTTTCTAGATAGAGTGGGTTGAAAGAAAGTGATTGGGCTAAGATAACGCTCCCTGCTCTTACTTTCTATGGCAAAAGGTGGAACTGCATGTCTGATCTCAGTCCAACCCCTTAATGCCTGTGCCATGATTTAGTGACTGATTTATATCCAACTCTTATTTTTATAAACAACTCAAGGCAACCAACATACCTCATACTCCTTCCTCCTCCTCCTTTCCTCACAACAATCCAGTGAGGTTTGTTGATCTGAGAGACAGTGGCCGGCCCAAAGTTACCCAACCAGCTCTCATACCAAAGGCAGGACAGGTGATTGCCCCAAAGTCACCCAAACTGGTCTTTCATACCTAAGATGAAACTACAGCTCTCAGCCTCCTGCTTTCTAGCCTGGTGCCTTTATCACAACTGGCTCTCAAGAGCTTCCTTTGAGAAGATGGGTCTGTCATGGATACCTGAGTCTTTTCACTCAAGTAGGCTAGCCATATACGCAGAGGTGGGCTTCAAAAGTTTTAGCAAAGAGTTTTCTGCCTGGTTGCTGGGTAAGCGTGGCCGTGGTGGGCTTGGCCTAATCGCAGGGATGGGATTCTACCAGTTTGCACCTGTTCGCTAGAACCGGTTGTTAGAAGAAATTACTGGCCTAATCCTGTAAGGAAGGCAGGAAGGAAACATTCTGGTGTTGCTTACAGAAACTGCCTCTCTATTAACCCTGATTACATTCTTGGCAGGACTAGACTTCCTGTCTGAGGAACTTCTCTGGAGTTTTTTCCCCCCTCCTTTGCTGGTACTTTGCTTGTGTGGAGTGACCATTCAAAGTTACAACGGCACTGAAAAATGTGACTTATGACCGTTTTTCACACTTACGACTGTTGCATCATCCCCACAGTCACGATATAAAATAAAATTGTAATAATGTACAATAATTTAAGATATAGATAAAATATAATAACATTATGTTTTGGAGTTGCCCTTGCAGTCTACCCTAATCAATCCCACATATGCAGATCTCAGCTACTTTAAATGTAATTTTCAAGTTCTGGCCGGACATAAGGTAAGTTATTTTGATATGGGTATCCCAATGGGTCATTCATCTGATATATAGACCAAGATACCTGTCTCTCATCCTCTTATACAGGCAACAGTCAAATAGGATGTGAGCTAGATCCTCTTCCTCTGCCGCTCCGCAGATGCAGAGACGCTCATTGTACAGTATTATTTAGCATAATATGCAATATAACGTTTGGATTTCCAGGTCAGGCAGTTTAGGTGCACGGGCTCAAACTTAATTAGGGTATAGTTTCCTTCCCACCCCTAAAATAAAACAGTAATTCATTTTCCAGAGTAGCAGATCAACGCATGTTCCTGCTTCTTGGTGTTTTGATTTTCCAGGGCAGCCCCAATTTGATTTAGTATTTATTTTATTTGTCCATTGCTTACAAGATGCAGGTATAAGAATAAATATAGTTTTAAATACATGAAATAGATACTTATAAGAAAAATAAAAGAAACAATAGGTCAGGGACGGTAGGCACGTTGGTGCGCTTATGCACACCCCCTACAGACCTCTGAGGAAAGGGGTGAGGTCAATAGGAGACAGTCTAAGGTTAAAGTTTTTGGGGTTTGGGGAAGATACCACAGAATCAGGAAGAGTATTTCAGACATTGACCCCTCTGTGGCTGAAGTCGTATTTCCTGCAATCAAGTTTGGTGCAGTTAACCTTGAGTTTGTATCTATTGTTTGCTCTTGTATTGTTATGGTTGAAGCTGAAGTATCCATTGACAGGTAAGACATTGCAATGTTTGATTTTATATACTAGATTTCGATCGGACTGGAAGTGGCGTAATTCTAGGTTTTCTAGGTCCAGAGTTTCAAGTCTGGTGGCATAAGGCATTCTGCAATGAGTAGACGAGCGGTGAACTCTTCTTGTGAAATATTTCTGGACTTTTTCAACTGTGCTGATACATGATACGGTTTCCAAACTGATGAGCTGTGTTCAAGTATNTTCCCCCCCCCCCCCCAAAAAAATCTGCCGGTGCCTTTTCCTCTCCCTTCGTTGACTTTTAATAAATTCCCTGTTCTTTCCTTTTAAAGTAATTTGCAATCTGCGACTTCTGGCTCTCGGACTTATCAGTCTTAACACACACACAAACACCCCGTTTCCTGACCATGTGCTTTTCTTGTGTTTTACTCCCGAAGCTGGTTGCAAGATCCGTCTCCAGGGTGATCACACCGCGGAGCGTCTGTTTGAAATAGCAGATGAGGAGCAGTGCTTGGAGTTCCTTGCCGAGGTGCTAAGAGTTCAGAAAGGTGATGATGCTTCCATTCCTTGTGATGTCATTAAGGAAACTTAAGTGGGGGATGGCCAGAGCTGGAGGTGACACGGGTGTCTCTCTTTCTTCCAGCGTCATCAAAAAACCCTCCCTCTGAATCTGTGGACCATGCCTCCTGGCACCAAGTAAAGGGCCTCTCTGGGCCCATTGAGCCCCTTCCTGCAGGTAAAGTGCTACCTGTCTTGTACGCTTCCCCCCCCCCCCCCCCCCCCGTGGAAATTCGTTTAGCCAAACACATGTTGAATGCAGAAAATTGCTCTTGCTTCTCTGAAGAGAGGTGGCCTCGCGTTTCCCTCCCTGGAACAGTCTGGATATCCTCTGGATGTCTGAGAGTCAGCTCCCAGAATCCCCACCCACCCCACCCCCAGTTATCAAGGATAAGAATCAAGTTGGAAAAACCCAGGCTTCACCCAGAAGGAAGTTAACACATGACAACGGTTGCTGGAGCGAATAGGAAACCATCACTTTTATAACATGCGACCGTTTTAAAGATGACTAGGTGCAAATAGAAATAACACGTGGCTGTCCCACAGCAAGGAAATAAAGCCAGAAATAGTTCACTTTGATTACTGGGTCGGGTGAAAGAAGAAAGATGTTCTTATTGGGAGATCACTTCTGGATTGTGCCTTGTGAAAGAAGAAGAAAAAAAAATGAAACTTTTGATCTCTTGTTTTGCTGATCAAAAATCTGGTGCTTAAGAAATGTCTAATACATTAATGTGTAAAAGGAAAAAGTGAGGCTGGAGGTGCTGTTTATCTGTACTGAGCTAGGCGAGAGCCTGAAAGTCAAGTCCCCACTTTTCCTTTCTTTTTCTCTTCCCCTTGCCATCCACAGCCCCCTGTTCCTTTCCTTCCCTCCTTAACTCCTCTATCCCTTCTTCCTCTTCCTTTCCTCCCTTCCTTCCTTCCTTCCTTCCTTCCTTCCTTCCTTCCTTCCTTCCTTCCTTCCTTCCTTCCTTCCTTCCTTTGAATTTTATATTTTATAGTATAAAATAACTCGCTGGCCTTATTTCTTCCATTCTGCTGTTGAACTTCCTGGAAGACCTTTGAAGGCTAACTTGAAAGTTGTTTTATCTTTTTGTCTTGTCTTTCTTCAGGCCTTCTGGGGTTCGAGGATAATTTCAGCACCATCAGCCTGGAGAAGAAAAGGAACTTGCAGAACCAGCAGATGAGTGCCCGCCGGGAGCCCCCACCTCCCCCCCAGCCTCCCAGCCGGTCGTAAGTCGTCTCTGTAGAAGGGTGCCCAGGGCTTCAGTGGCGAAAGCCAGTTATTGACCCCCCTATGCCTCGCCTCCTTTAGGTACCTCCGCGAGAAGGAGGCCACCAACAAGGACCCCCCCGAAGGCAGCAGCACCATGCGTACGTTCTTCACGCCGTCCATCCACACACAATCTGGGCAGAGGGAAGGACTCATCAAGCACTTCGTCCTTAAGCGGGAGAAGGAGTACATCAACCTGCGGAACTTCAGGTGAGGGCTGTGCAAAGGCACCTGGCAGGTTTAACCTTGGGAGAAGTGGCTTCCAGCATTGCAAAGAAAAGAATGTTTCAAAGAAAAGACGGGAGAGTTAGGAGCAGGAGTGAGACACACACCCACAACCCAAGAAGTTTGATTCAGATAACAGATTAACAAGAGTTGGAAGGGACCTTGTAGGTCATCTAGTCAAACCCCCGCTCCCAAGAAGGAGACCTCTACACCAGATGTCCCCAAACTTCACAACTATGTTGGCTGGAGAATTTGGGAGTTGAAGTCCATGGGTCTTCAAGTTTGGAGACCTCTGCCCTGCACCATTTCTGACATATGGCAGTCCAGTCACTTCTTGAAAGCTTCCAGGGATGAAGCTCCCACAACTTCTGAAGGCAAATCATGTTCTGACCAAGGCTTTGTGAGACCGTAATTCAGCACATGCTTTGTCCAAACAAGTTTTGTTTTATTTCAATGCTGTGAATTATGTGCATTCCCAGCCCGTAATGAGTCCCAGTCCCTCGAGATAAGCACCCACCTTTCTCTCCTTTGAATGGCTGCCAACAACTAAAGTGCCAAATGAACTGTAAAAAAAAACAACAACTGAAGTACAAAGTCCACACAGAGCTTCAAGGTTTAATCCGAACAGAATAAACAACTTTGCTTCCTGCAAAGGTTTCATCACCTTTGCACTTCCTTTATATCCTAGGGAAGGAGCAATCACTTCCCAGCCTTACTCTCAAGTTGCCCTTTTGGTCTCAGCTGCTCTTGCCTTCTGGCAGCTCTGTGCACATGCATACTGGGAACAGGCTCCCCCCTCGGCCTCACTGCTGCCAGACTTCAAAGGCTCCAGAGGCAGCACACAACTCCCAGATGGTCCTGGCCCCATCTCTGTATCGGATGCAGGACCCTCATCCAAGTCCTCCTCAGACTCCTTGACTGGTCCTCATTCTTCCCCACTGTCCAATTCCGCTGCCTTCTGCACAGGCTGCCGACGGACCACAGCAAGGCATTCCATTGAATATAGGATAACAGAATTGGAAGGGACCTTGGAGGTCATCTAGTCCAACCTCTACCACCCACCCACCCAAGCAGGAGATCCCTACATAATATCTGACAGAGGGCAGTCCAGTCTCTTCCTGAAAAGCTTCCAGGGATGATGAAACTCCCACAACTTCTGGTTCCTAGGCATGGAGTCTTTGGCAAATAATTGCAGTCCTTGACGTACCACCACAATGGAGTCCCAACATTTCTGTGGTTAAGTGAGACATTTGCTAAGTGAGTTTTGCCCCATTTTTACAGCCTGTCTTGTCCCCCCAGTGGTTAAGCGAATCACTGCCGTTGGTAAGTTACTAACCTGGTTCTTGAGTGACATCTGGCTTCCCCCGTTGACTTTACTCATCAGAAGGGTCGCAAAAGGGGAATTAGGTATCCGTGGGACACCACAGCGATCATAAGAATGAACCAGTTGCCAAGCCCCTGCATTTTGATCACACAAACACGGGGATGCTGCAAAGGTCGAAACTGAAACACGATCATCTTTTTTCAGTGCTATTGTAACTTTGAATGGTCGCTAAATGAACTATGGTAAACCTGTACTTTTTGGTTGTGAGTGCAGAGGGGCCAGCTTCACGTTTGTGTGACTAGAATAGAATGGAATAGAATTCTTTATTGATCACATGTGGTTGGACACACAAGGAATTTGTCTTGGTACAAATGCTCTCATTATCCACAAAAGAAAAGAAACATTCGTCAAGAGCCAAGAATCATCAGGTGCAACACTTAATGATAGTCATAGGGTACAATAAGCAATCAAATCATGCTAGGAAACAATCCATATAAATCGTAAGGATACAAGCGACAAAGTTACAGTCACAAGTTGGAGGGGATGGGTGATAAGGAGTGATGAGAAGATTAATAGTAATGCAGACTTAGTAAATAGTTGGACAGTGTTGAGGGAAATATTTGTTTAGCAGAGGGATGGCGCTTGGGGAAAAACTGTCCTTGTGTCTTCTTGTTCTGGTGTTCAGTGCTCTATAGCATCGATAGTAGGAGTTGAAACAGTTTATGTCCAGGATGTTAGGGGTCTGTAGATATTTTCACATCCCTGTTTTTCACTCGTGCAGGTCCTCCATGGAAGGTAGGTTGGTAGCAATTGTTTTTTCTGCAGTCCTAATTATCCTCTGAATCTACTGATCTAGCCTGCCTTTTAAGCTTTTGAAGAAACTTCTTTTCATTGCTGGGGTTTTGAACTCTGACCTCTAGGGATTTGCCCTGCCTTAATCAACTCTGCTTCCTCCTGTATGTTGCAGGTTTTTTATAGGGACGTGGAATGTCAATGGACAATCGCCAGATGGGGGTTTGGAGCCCTGGCTGATCTCAGACCCGGAGCCCCCAGACATCTACTGTGTAGGGTGAGATTCCAAAGACTTAGCATGCCCAAAGCAAGGCATTTTTAAGGCCATTTTTGCCTTTCGTTTGCCACCACGGCTGTTTGGTTCCTGGTTTTGTTTTTTAGCTTGATTCTTTATTCACTCCAGTTCTATTCATTGCAACTGTTAGCTTTAAATTTGGCCCAGAGAGAAAAGTAATGTCCAGTATTTTGTCCTTCAATGATAACCCAGGGCTTGTAAGAGTCCACTTACCTCTGGGAGGGGGGGGGAGGGGAGGGAAGGGAAACAATAACCAGATTTATAAATGTTAAATAAATACATTGTCTTGAGCTCCCTGGGGAAAGGATGGGTGGATGGATGAAGAGATAGACAATATTGGACTAGCCATGGACTGCAGTAAGAATTCTTCAAAGAACAGAGCAACTAGCTTTGGAAGTGACTGCATCAATAACAATAGCAGTTAGACAAAGCTCTTCACAGGTCTTTAAAGTTATCTCTAAGCGGGTTTTTTTATTTTAAGTATTTTTATTTTTAAATGTATATAAATATTAAATACATGAACAGTGTGGTTTCTGGGTGTTAACTTTGATACCAAATAGTAATAATAAAATTGGCAGTTTTGATCACCTTGCGTTAATCATACTCACATCTTTCTAATAACAATACAGTCGTCTTTCAACTTCTTATCCTTTCATCTACCTGCTGATTTTAGCATATAACAATATTTATCATGGTATTTTCCCCTTTTCTAATATCTACCTCTATTTCATATCTTGATAATACCAATCTTATGTTAATAAATATTCTATTTCTATCCCTCATCTCTTATCCATTTTGATTATATTAATTACATTAGTCATGCTCATATCATTATAAAGGCCCGGTCCCACTGGCCGACGGACGCAAAACGTATGCATAAAGGACACAGCGGACGAGCAAAATT
>BHFT01040692.1:0-24941 GCA_004320025.1 Laticauda laticaudata
TCCTCCTCTTCCTCCTCCTCCTCCTCCTCCTTTACATGTACATGTTTCTGGTAGTAGCCGAAATACCAGCAGATGGGCTGAGCTCTGTGTGTTTCCACATTCCCACACTATGTTGTTATCCGTTAAGAGCCTTCGTTGGAGGTTTCACACTTGGACACTCCCACTCTCAACCTGTTCAGGATCCTCCCTGAACTAAGAAGCTTAAGGAAGGCTAGACCCTTCAGCCATATCCTCCTTTAATGTTCCTCCTTGCTTGCTGGTCTCCTTCCTCCATCATTTAATTCAATTTTCGTCCTTGCATACTCTCGACAATGTTTCTTCTTTCCATAGAACAAACTACCTGGTAGTGCTAGCGTAATTCACAAGCATAATGTAACAAGAGAGTCCAGCCACAATTCTTTAGAATGTGCAAATACTCCTCAGTCAAACAATCTTGCAATCTTGTAAGCTGTGGGTGTAATTTTACCATTTTGTTGGTAATCTTTTCCTTTCTTCAAAAAATGTCTGCAAGTGTTGACTTCACTCACTACCAGCTCAAGCTGTACTAGGCTTCAGACATGCACCCATCTCATCTATGAGGATCCCTAACCATAGCTTAACCCTAATTCCACGGTCTTTGACGTTGTATTACAGTGGCATTCCTTGTAGGGAAAGGCCAAAGGACTTAAGAAATAAAGAAATCCAGATTTGGTAGCTGGGGAAGGCAAAAGAACAGAATTAGGCATACTAATTATGTGGCTCCATTGTGCTCAAGGTTGTGTACAAGAATATACGAACGAGTTTAATAGACTTTGACTGAGACTTCAAAATTCCCACAATTAAAGATAAATGCTGCATTTTTCTTCTTTTTTTTGAAACTGCAGATATGCAGTCTGGGTTTAATCCCATCAAGCAGCTGTTTGAAAACACAACAGGAAAAGGGTGGAGGGGGAAAAGTTATTTGCAAAAAATAAAAATAAAATTCTAATTCAACATTTGCTTGACCTAAATTCGAACATGGACAAGTGTAAAAAAACCCAGGTGTTTGCACTGAAAATATTGGGCTTGGAGTCTGTTAGTTCTAGATGATCACAAGGAAGGAATTTCCATTTGATTACTAACTGATATCCTTTAGAACTGATTAAAGTGATTCAACATTTCTGAATCAAAATTTGAATACTGAAATTTAGGTAACATTCTCCCTTCATTAACTTGATTACCCTCAAGGAGCTTAAAAATATTTTACGGAGATGAAATATTTGCACATTTTTAAAATCTCATCTGATGGAGAATTGCCTCTCATAAATGCTGCTCAGTCAAATATAGGTCACTGGGAAAAAGGTGCTTCCAAAATTTCTTGTGCTTTTCTGTATGTCCATTATAGGCCTGGGGGATTAAACCAGGATAGAGAGAAAGAGGGTAAATTTTGACATGGGAATGGAAGCTTTTGTGATTTGTGGAATTAATGATCCACAATTTGGAAAATAGAGGGACCAGCTGCTGCAAAGTTGGATGATATGTGTGTTTGTGTGTGTTTGTGTGTGTGCGCGTGCCACTCAGGGAATCCCATCTGAAAAACAGGAATTCTTAATTTTCTTTCTTCAAATGCTCAGAGCTCCATCTTGTGGCAAATCGTTTTATTCAGGAGCTTCTACAAGATTTCATCCAATTTAGGGACTGAATTACCAGAGACAGGGAAAGGCAACATGAATAGAATAGAATAGAATGCAGAATAAGAATAGAATAGCAGAGTTGGAAGGGACCTTATAGGCCATCTAGTCCAACCCCTGCCCAAGCAGGAGATCCTACACCATTTTTGACAGATAGCAGTCCAGTCTCTTCTTGAAAGCTTCCACAGATGAAGCTCTCACAACTTCCGAAGGCAACTTCTGTTCCATTTGTTAATTGTTCTCACTGTCAGAAAGTTTCTCCTTGTTTCCAAGTTGAATCTCTCCTTGTTCAGTTTCCATCCATTATTCCTTGTCTGGCCTTCGGGTGCTTTGGAAAATAGCTTGACCCTCCTCGTCTCTGTGGCAGCCCCTCAAATATTGGAAGACTGCAATTGTGTCTCCTCTGGTCTTTCTCTCCACTAGACTATCCAGGTCCAGTTCCTGCAACTGTGCATCGTATGTCCCTGAATCATCTTGGTTGCTCTTCTCTGCACTCTTTCTAGAGTCTCAACATCTTTTTTGTAGTGTGGTGACATGATTATTTTTCTTAAACCTGCAAAAATGCAGTTTTGCAATTCATAAAATCGGCATTCTTCCTGAAAAAACAACCAAGCGAGAAAGTAAAGAATATTGCACTGAATTGAATCAACCCGAACACAACCAGAGCATTGGTGGGATTCAATTTTTTTTTACTCCTGGTTCTGTAGGCGTGGCTTGATGGGCGTGGCAAGGGAAGGAGATTTTACACACACACACACATGTGTGTGTGTGTGTGTGTGTATGAATCAAACCACTGATCCACCTAACCTGGGTATTATCTACAAAATTAGCAATATGTGGCCTCAGCTCTAAGATAGATACTCCCTAAAGAATGGAAGACATTCCAGCTTGGATCTTTTTTTTCTTTCTTTCTTCTCCTTTTTTTCTTTTTTCTTTTGCTTCAAGTCAGAATGTATGACATCAGTGGTGGGATTCAAAGATTTTTACTACAGTTCTGTTGGCATGACTTGGTGGGTGTGGTGTGGCTTGGTGGGCGTGGCCTGGTGGGCATGGCAAGGGAAGGTTACTGCAAAATCCCCATTCCCTCCCCCTCCCCACTAACCTGCTTTCCAGCTCCGTTCACCTGTGCAGGGCAACAAAAGAAGACCCAGCCGATCATCTGGGACTCAATGGGAGGCAGAGAATAGATGGGGACAGGGCCAGTTAGAGATAGGATTTGCCGGTTCTCCGAACTACTCAAAATTTCCACTACCGGTTCTCCAGAACTGGTCAGAACTGGCTGAATGCCACCTCTGGACCAGAGGTGGTGGAGTTCTCATGGGAAATAAGATGGCAAATCCAGCATGGAAAGTGAGAAACACATGGATTGCCATGCAAAATAGTTGCTGCCCAAAGTATCAGATTTACATAATTGGTATAACCGTCATACAAGAGAAATCAGATAGTTCATGCTGGCCCCAACTTGGCTTGCCTTTCCTTTGTCGAGAGGGTGGGTTTATTTTATTTTTTAAATACTTTGCTAACCATCTTGCCACAAGATGACTCTTCCAAACAAAACGTGAGCCTCTGTGTGCTCACACAGATGCCTATGTCTTAAGAAGATGGCCAACAGAAACCAAATGGAAGCAAGGAACAATGAAGGTGCTAGAGAGGATTGTCTTCGAGGTGCAAAATTTCCCCTTTTACTCTTTAGACAGTTTGGTAACAACAACAACAACAACAACAACAACAACAACAACAACAACAACAACAACAATAATAATAATAATAATAATAATAATAATAATAATGGTTATTACTCTGCTCGGTCGATGCCCCAATTTAGCAAGCTATGAAATTCAAGAGCACGTGGTATGTCACGAAGATGGTGTTTCTAGACCACGGAGATTCAACCATGGGGACAACTGTCATGGCAACAGCAGGGATTTCATGTTGCTTCTTTTCAGTCCCGTCCCCCCCCCCCCCTTGCTTATCCNCCCCCCCCCCCCCAGTTGCTTATCCAAAACTCTCTGGTAGGCTGGTCACTTTTTCCTTGAATCCAGGATTCTGACCAGTTTGCAAACAAGAGAAGCACAGATGCCAGATGGCTCGAAAGCAAAATGAGGGAGGAAGAATGACCTACAATGGACTCTAATGTCTTCTGAACGTTCTTGCAAAGAGCATAATAGTATAGGGGTCTCCAATTTTGGCAACTTTAAGCCTGGAGGACTTCAACTCCCAGAATCCCCCAGCCAGCAAAGCTTGTAGGTTAGCAAAGCTGGCTGGGGCATTCTGGGAGTTGAAGTCCTCCAGGCTTAAAGTTGCCAAGGTTGGAGACCCCTGTATTAGAGTAAAGCAGTAATTCCTGCACAGAATCACAGCGGTGGATCTTTGAATCCAATTCAAGCAAGTAAACTGTATAGTTAATATATGTATTAATAGTGTGTTAAAATATATTATGAATTCAAAATATTAAGGATGAAAAATTGTGTGGGATTTTGATACACTTCCGGAATTTGTTAAATATTGTTAATATTTAGCATTATTATTAACCCTACGCAATTGGAATATTGAAGTTATGGTGGAACTATGAATAATTCTCCAAAAATATTAAATAATAGTACTTAGGGACTATCAATACAAGGTGCAACAAAATTTTATTTCTGTTTAAATGAACGAATGGGAAAATGAGAAATGGATTATAGAAAGAGATTAGCTTTGTTGAAGTTGTGGAAGTTGGAAGATTAGAATTACACATACCTATTTGTATTCTTATTGTTACTGTTGCTTAAAAAAAAGATTTGACCCAGTCAATGCAACACCTACAAAATATGTATGTTTACACTGAAAAATAAAAAATGTATTTGGGGAAAAAAAAATAATCCAACTCAAGCTAAGAGTCCAAATGAAAGCCAACATCTAACTTCACTTGCTGTCCCTCAGGATCAGCCAAGGTGAATTGGGTTCTTTTCGCCAGCCCTTGCAGGATAAGGATCGCATTCAAGATGAATGAGTTTGCAAGCCTCCCCCCCCCCTGCACTCACAACCCTCCACCACAAACCGGCTGACCACAATTTATCTTAGAAGGTTGTGCAAACTCAACCGGCATAAGATCAGTTTATGATTCAGCAGAAAACTGGGAAATCCCAGCTCACAGAATGACCCAAAAGTGCATCATTCAACCACAGTGTCCAGTGGCTCAGAGGTGACTTTAACTCAATCTGATCCATATTTTTTTTTTTTTAGTTTTTACCCAGTGTTCTTCCCTTGCTATATTGNTGGGGGGGGGGGGGTAGCTGCAACCCATAACATTAAATGGACACCACCTGGGAGGTTTATCTCTTAGGCTACCAGATAATAGGCTACTAAGTCCACACTTTGGACCAGCAAACGTTTTGAACATTCTTCAAAAGGCAACACGCTGCAAATGAAGTCAGCTGGTCATTGTTCAGTAACAGATTAGGGAAGAACTCTTGCTAGGTTTTTGTCTTCCTGCTAGAGTTGACAAACTTTAGGTAAAGGTAAAGATTCCCCTCGCACCTACATGCTAGTCATTTCTGGCTCTAGGGGACGGTGCTTATCTCTGTTCCAAAGCCGAAGAGCCAGCACTGTCCGAAGACGTCTCTGTGATCATATGGCCGGCATGACTACCCGCCGCAGGCGCAAAGGACGCTGTTCCCTTCCCACCAAAGTGGTCCCTATTTTTCTACTTGCATTTTTTAATGTGCTTTTGAATGGCTAGGTTGGCAGAAACTGGGACAAGTAATGGGAGCTCACTCCATTACATGGCACTAGGGATTTGAACCGCTGAACTTTCTGATCAACAAGCTCAGTGTCTTAGCCCCTGAGCAGACTTCTCGAAAAAAAAATCTAGATCCTACAAGCCTAACATTTGCCCGGATCCAGGCTGCTGTGCACTGTGGTGTACCAGTAGGTGGTGGCACAATGGTTAGAATGAAATACCGCAGGGCGAACTCATTGCTCACTGCCAGCACTTCGATCCTGACTGGGTCAAGGTTGATTCAGGCTTCCATCCTTCCGAGGTGGGTAAAATGTGGACCCAGATTGTTGGGGGCAAGAGGCTGATGTTATAAACTTTTCAGAGAGTGATGTAAAGCACTATGGAGGGGTTTATAAATCTAAGCGTTGTTGCTGTTGCTATATTTGTAGCTCAGGGTCGAACTGATGCGCAGTGGTTAGAATGCAGTATTGCAGGCTGACCCTGCCCACAGCCAGGAGTTTGATCTTGATCGGCTCAGGGTTGACTCAGCCTTCCATCCTTCCGAGGTGGGTAAAATGAGGACCCAGATTGTTTGGGGGCAATAGGCAGATTCTGTAAACTGCTTAGAGGGCTGTAAAGCACTGTGAAGCCGTATATAAGTGTAATTGCTATTGTCCTTCCTTCCTTCCTTCCTTCCTTCCTTCCTTCCTTCCTTCCTTCCTTCCTTCCTTCCTTCCCTCCTCCCTTCCCTTCCCTTCCCTTCCTTCCCTTCTTCCTTCCCAGAGCTTAGAATGATGTAATAATGATGTATAAGAGCTTAGAATGATGTAATTCTGCCCCCTGTCAGGAGCTCCATCTTGACTGTCTCAAGGTTGACTCAGCCTTCCATTCTTCAGAAGTGCATCAAATCAGGGCCCAGATTGTAGGGCAAGAGGCTGACTCTGTATACCACTTAGAGAGGGCTGTAAAGCATTGTGAAGTGCTATATGAGTCCTAAGTACTCTTAGTTTTGAGAAAATTTGAATGAGAAAGTGGATGCAATGGAGGAGGAAGCAACCCAGAGTGACCCTTAAAAGCCTCACAAGCTAGAGGAAGCATCTTTTTCCTTGTGACTTGGAACACAAGACAGTCCAAGTGGCCGAAATGCCTCTCCTGTGGCTTATCTATCCATCCATCCATTAGCAAATAGAAAACTGTTCTACAGAAGCACAGTGTGTCTGATGCACCACTTTCGACACGCAACTAGGGAACACATCGTTGTGGGGTGGCAGCAGGAGAGCAAAGCTCACCAAGAGAGCTGACCTCAATGTTTTCCTGAGTGCCCAGATGACAGGTCCTGCGGATGGATTGTTAATAACCCCTAGCAATTTTAAAAAAAGAACCAGGCCTCTAATTTCAAGCCAATCTGAGAAAGGATGGTTGTTTTACCGGTAAAACTGTTGTTTTTCCAACGGTTCTTGCCGTTCATTGGGTTGAATATATTTCTATAGGCCAATCACCGAAATGAAAGTTCTGTCTCTCTCTCCTCAGATATATCATCAAATTAGGAATCTCAAGAGAGGCTTTGAAATTTCTCTTTGAAAGAGGCATTTCTGGATTTTTGTGAAGTAGAAAAGACTTGGGAGGTTACAGCTTTCTAAAAGGAGTCTTGATTAAAAATATTTTTTTTGTGTGCGTGTGTAAACAGAACTGGAAAAATAAATTGCACCTGTTATTCCTTCACATAATTTCCAATCCTTCTTCACAAGATTCATGGACTGACCCTTTTTCCTCCCTTCGCCCTCACCCTGCCCTTATGTTAGAAATCCTCCTGCAAAAAACTCCCAAGCATTGCAAGGAGGATTTCACACAGACCCATGCCTGGTGAAGCAGAAACACTTCTCTCCCGCAGCCCACAACTTTGGGTATTCCAACATCGGCTTCCACCTGGAGGAAGCCAACATGCCTGGTGACTTGAAACCTATCAGCGCAACCAAATTTCATCAGCGGCCCTCCTTGCAATTGCTTGAGTCAAGGAATCTCAGCAGCTTCCGTATTCTGAGATTATCAAAGCGCTAAAGCAGCGGTGGCTAACCTTTTTGGGCTCCTGTGCCAAAAACTGTGTGTGCACTTGCATGCTTACTCACACGCCAGCACCCAGAAGGCAATGTGTGCCCCCCCACGCCCCCTATGCATGCGCACACAATTCCCCCCACCCACTTTACCTGCACCGCGCCACACAGCTGATTTTCGGCTGGTTTGAGGCCTTTTTCAGGCCTCCCAAAGGTTTGAGGAAGGTTTCTGCAGGCTTCTACAAGCTTTGTAAGCCAAAATCTAGCCCCGTTTTGTTACTTCCTGTTTTTCCGAAAATACCGGAAGTGACAAAACAGGGTTAGATTTCGGCCTACAAAGCTTGTAGAAACCTGCAGAAGCCTTCCTCAAGCCTTTGGGAGGCCTGAAAAAGGCCTCAAACCAGCTGAAAATTAGCTGTGAGGCATGCACATGCGCACTGAGGTAAGTTTGCCTCAGCTCGTGTGCCGGCACAAATGGCTCTACGTGCCACCTGTGGCACACCTACGATAGGTTCGCCATCACGGCACTAAAGTGTGGAGGTTTTGGCATAGAAAAGGAGGAAGCCTTGCATCAATGCAAACGAGGCCTTGGAAGATGTAAGGCACACCTAAGAAGAGATGGGTGAGGCCCAAAAAACAGGGGTGTCAAACTCAGGCCTGCGGGCTGGATCAGGCCTGTAAGGTGCTTAGATCTGGCCCATGGGGCCAGCCTGGAAACAGCAAAGGACTGGCCCGCAGTGCCTCTGCTAGTGAAAATGGAGCTTGGGGGGAGGCACACATGGCCCCCTGAGCTCCATTTTCACTGGCAGAAGTCTGCAGGAGGCCGTCCTGCCGAAAAATGGGGTTCAGGGGCCCCTCCCTGCATGCAGCCCCCAGGGCTTTGTTTTCGCTGTCAGAGGGCTATCAAAACAAACTAAAAACAAAAGGACAAATGTGTCCCCTTTTGCATTTGAGCATGCAGGAAAGGACAGGAATGGAGAAAAGGAAAGAGGAAAGAAAAAGATGGGAGGAAAGCAAGGCAAGAAAAATAAGGAAAGAGGAGAAGGAAGAAAGAAGGAAAGGAAGGAACTTTATAATGAGAGTGAGGGTCTTGGGGAAGTCCTGCCTTAGCCCTTGGCCCTCACAGGTGCCCCCAACACAAGTCCTTGTCATGCCCACCATGGCCATGCCCATCCCATGCCCTCAGAGGTCAAACACAACCCTGATGCAGCCCTCAATAAAATCGAGTTTGACACCCCTACCCTAAAACATTGGAGTGGACTACATGGAATGAGCATATATAGAATTATGTAGGATACTCTTGCATAATACTGTAGGCTTTCTTTCTGCGAAGTGCACTGATGCTGTTACCTAGTTGGGTAATGAAACGTCTGCAAGAAAACAGCCAAGCTCAGACAGTACTGAAGACCCCACACAAATATTCCCCAGGTGACTCACCATTCAGCTCTATATTTAGCTCCTGTTGTAAAAAGCAGATTCAGCAATCAGGCCCAATCTCTAGAGCCGTATTTGCAAATCATGCTATATTAGGTAAAGGTAAAGATTCCCCTCACAGATACATGCTAGTCATTTTTGGCTCTACGGGGCGCTGCTCATCTCCTTTTCAAAGCCGAAAAGCCAGCGCTGTCCAAAGACGTCTCCGTGGTCATGTGACCGGCATGACTAAACGACAAAGGCGCACAGAACACTGTTACCTTCCCACCAAAGGGGTCCCTACTTTTCTACTTGCGGTTTTTACGTGCTTTCGAACTACGAGGTTGGCAGAAGCTGGGACAAGTAACGGGACCTCACTCCATTACATGGTGCTAGGGATTCGAACCACTGTACTGCCAACCTTTCTGACTGAGAAGCTCAGCATCTTGGCCACTGAGCCACCACGTCCCCATGCTATATTATGGCTTGTTAAACACAGGTCAACCAAAACCAGGTGGTTTGTTTCCGCAGCATAAAGCAGGGCTACCGAAGCACAAGGTTGTTCTTGTATAAGGAGCAGCATTATTTCATGGAATTGATTCCCCTTTTCTAATATTTGGAAGGTTTCCAAAAATCCCCATTCCAGCCTCGCTAAGGATCCCCGACAGATCTCTGGAGAAGCGCTCAATCGCTCTGCTCCTTGCCACCGAATACCAAGACACCTTTTGCACAATGCGGATTTATTTTGAAACAATTTTCCCAATAAATTATACAGTTTAAAAAAAAAAAAAGGAGAGAGAAAGAGAAAGAGTGAATATGCACAAGGTACAGAAACCTGAAAATGGACAACCGGAAAGACAAAGTTGCAGAAACTTCAAAGGAAGGGGAAACCAATTACCCGGATTTGCCCATGGGCCTCGCTTGAAAGCCAGGGATCTGCTGCTCCCACCTCCCCCTCTCCTCCCCCTCCCTCTTCTGCTTTGGCAGTGTGTGGTGTTTTGTGAAGTACAAGTGATACTACTACAGTGGGAGGCCAGGTGAGCGGAGAGCAAGGGCCACAGAAGGGAGCAGACAACTGGACTGTACAAAAGCAGGCGAAGAGATGAACGGGGCTTGCTTGTCTTCCCTAACAGAAAAGATAAAACTGGTGGAACAAAAGATGGGGAAATACAGTACTAGACTGGGAGTGGACGGAACTATTACCACCTGCCGGCCAAGATCAGCAAACGGGCCGTCTGCTAAACCACCAGGAACCCTCCTGCTTCTACCACCAGCGACCGGCACAGATGAAATTTAGGAACAGGGAATCGCACGCAGTGTTGGAAAGCATCTTAATCCCTGTAGTAAACTGTCCCGGAGCCCAGAACCTCTGGGCTCTCCTCCTCCTCCCTGGCCCCTCGGCTGGTTCACAGCATGCAATGCCAGGTCTTTAGTAGTCATCTGCTCCCAGAAGGAAGCCCAGGATGAAGCTGTTGGCGCGCTGGCGATCTTGCAAAGTCTGCTTGGACACCAGATTGGGCGGAGGCCGCAGCAGGAGGCTGGCAAAGAGGGTGGCTGGGAGGAAGCAAACGTTTGGGTGATAAGAAGGGCTGGAAAGGGGGGGGGAGAAATCCCTCCCCCCCGGTCCACTTGGTTGGTTCTCACCTAGCATGTTGGCACTGACGTTGTTGCTCTCGGAGTACTTCAGAAGTTCTCGCAGGAAGGCCATCACATAGCGGAAGACGTTCCGGTGTGAGCGTGGTAACTGGCTAATAACCTGGAAAAGTGATAGTAATAGCCCTTATGTGCCGCTCCATAGCATTTGGCAGCACGCTCGGAGCAGTTTATTTGCCCCCAACAATCTGGGTATTCTGACCAAGGCTTCCTGAGACTGTAATTAAGCACACACTTAGTCCAAACAACCCTCTTTTTATTTCAACAGCTGGGAATTATGTTCATTCCCAGCCCAAAAGTTCCTCGAGATAAGCACCCATCTTTCTCTCCTTTGAATTGCTGCCAATGTCTAAAGTGCCAAATTAACTGTAAAAAGCCAAATGGAATACAAAGTCCACACAGAGCTTCAAGGTTTAATCCGAACAGAGCGAACGTTGCTTCCTGCAAAGGTTCCTGTCCCTTTGCTCCTCTTTTATGTCTAATGGGAGGGGCCAATCACCTCCAAGCCTTATTCCCAAGTTGCTCCTTTTGTCTTAACTGTTTTTGCCTTCTGGCAGCTCTGCGCAAGCGCGCACTGGGAACAGTCTCCTCCTGTTCCTCTGCCTTGCTGCTGTCAGATTCTGGAGGCTCTGGAGTCAGCACGTTAACTCCCAGATGGTCCTGGCCCCATCTGCATCGGATGCAGAAGCCTCGTCCGAGCTCTCCCCAGACTCCCAGACTGGCCCATGTTCCTCTCCACTGTCCGAATCTGCTGCCGTCTTTGCAGGCTGCCGGTAGACCATAATACTGGGTCCTCATTTGACCGACCTCAGGAAGGATGGAAGGCTGAGTCAACCTTGAGCCGGTCAGAATCGAACCACTGGCAGTGGACAGAGGCAGCCTGCAGTACTGCATTCTAACCACTGCACCATGGCCCTTATAAAGGAAGGAGAAGTATGACCACAGCACCTATGCTGGAGAGGCATTAACAGTACTGACCCTCAATACTGGGTCTCTGCTTACCACACACAGAGGAGGGAATGGGAGCCTCTATGCATATCCCTGGACTAGAGGTTAGCAACCTGCCGCTCTAGAGCTGCATGTGGCTCTTTCATCACTCTGCTGCGGCTCTCTGTTGCCAGTCAGCTCCAAAACTGGTAGGGCTTTCGGTTAGGACAGGTAGAGGAAAAAAGACACAGCACTAGGAGGAGACTCTAGGGAACCACTAAGTGGGGGAACCACTTTCGGTTGGCAGAGGAAAAAGAACGCCACACTAGGAGACTCCAAGGTGGGGGAACTGGACTTATGTTCAGCCCCAGAATTGAAGGGGGGGGGGGGGGGTNGGGGGGGGGGGGGGGCTTTCAAAGGACCTTTGTGGCTCTTAGTGTTTAAGGTTGCCAACCTCTGCCCTGGATGGTCTGTGCTGGTACCGAGGAGAGTGTGAAAGAGGTAAGAGAACTGCTGGCCACGTCCTACTCACCTGGGAAAGAGTTGGACTCGCTGCAGATACTGATGCCAACAGGGACTAAAACTCGGTCCCTCCACTGCTGAAAGGAGGAAACGAGAACCAGGATGAACCGAGACAAATGACCTCTGGGGTCCTACCTGCCGGCAGAGGCGACTATCCTGGGAGCAGTCAAGGCAGCGCTGGTAGAGTTCGTAGCAGATGACGGGCTCGGGAAGGGCCTCCAGGAAGATCAGCAGAGCTTCAGCCACTGAGTGATTGCTACCAGCTGAAGGTCCTCTGTCAAGGAAGAAGATATCTGCCACCATTGTTCTGTCCTAGGCCTCCCCAAAGTCAATTCTGAGTCCCTGCAAAAACCTCTTTTATGACATTAATGTGAATTTATTTTATTCACAGTCAGCCAACGGCTTGGCAAACAGTCTTGCGAAGGTAGACTAATGAGCTCAGACCTTTATCAATCCTGAAATGCTGCCTGGTAAAATTCCACACTCAGTACTGACAGAGAAGGACTGGGTTACACAGACAAATCTTCATGAGGCTGGAACGAACAGACGAATAAGTGAGTAGTTTCCTGCAAAAACCCCCTCCCTTTTGCTTCTCTTTTAATCCTGATGGGAGGGGCCATTCATTGTCCACTTCCCATGTTGAGCCTGAGTTCTTAATTGTGCCTTCCTTTTGGCAGCTCTGCTCATGCGCAGGCTGAGAACAGGTTCCAGAAGCTCCTCCTCCTCACTGCTGTCTGAGCCCGAAGGCAGCTAATGACTGCCAGCTTGCCTTGGTCCCATCTTTGCCTCTGATGCAGAGCCCTCATCCAAGCCTTCCTCAGCCTCCAGGAATGGCCCAGGTTCCTCCCCAACCTCCTCACTACTGTCTGACTCTTTCTCTCTTCCCAAGCAGTTGAAGAGCCCTCCCTGCTTCCTCCTCCTATTTTACCAGGTAGGTTCAGCCTACAACCTAACCCACAGGCTCGGGGGAACAATTATTCCTCAACTTACAACCATTCTTTTAGCGACTCTTCAAGTTGCAACCTACTTAAAAAAGAGGATTGATGGCCTGGATCCCAAATCCACCCCATGGTCCTCTGACTGTTATTTTGGACCCTGGGCAACATGGCTGCATTTATGGCTGTTTGCAGTGCCCTGTGGTCACGTGGCCGCATTTTTACCATGGTTTTGACGGAAACCCAGCACTTCCTTCCGGTTTTCTGGCAAAACCACGAAAAAAATGGGCTCATTGAATGATTGCATCACTGACACATACAAGCGTAGCGTTTGCTGAAGAATCACCATGAAAAACATCAAATCAGGTTGTTGGTACGACCGACCCATTTCACGACTTCTACGATTTAAAAACCATAACGTGCAGGCTTTGTTATGGTCATAACTTAAGGACTATCCGTACTCTGGTTAGGGACACTTTGAGGCATCAGATAGAGAAAAACGGAATCCAGACTAAATCTAGCTGCTTGATCCTCTTGTCCAGGAAAAGGATACGGATTGACTCAGGGATGCTGGTATCTAGGCACTCAATAATATCTTGCAGTTCATCTTGCATGCCAGGGGTCTGGAACAGATCCTCCTGCCAGAGAGAAGCCCCATGTAACGCTCGTGCTAGACTCATGAAACATGCTAGACTAGGACATCATACAGGCTCTCTTGCCTTTGCTTCAATCTGCTGGGTTAATTCTAACCACTGTGATTCATAAACCACAATATTCGCTTAGTTGTGATGGACAAAGCCAGCCATGATCTAGGACAGAAATGGTAGAATTTTCATTGCCAAATTAAAACTTCCATTTTTTAGCCAAAACTAACAATGACGATGCATAAACCCATGTGGACTTAGACCAGGGGTCTCCAACATTGGCAATTTGTATGTAAAAAGGATATTGAGACTCTGGAAAGAGTGCAAAGAACAACAATGATTAGGGGACTGGAGGCTAAAACATATGAAGAATGGTTGCATGAATTGGGTATGTCTAATTTGATGAAAAGAAGGACTAGAGGAGACATGATAGCAGTCTTCCAATATCTCAGGGGTTGCCACAAAGAAGAGGGAGTCAAGCTTTTCTCCAAAGCACCTGAAGGCAGGACAAGAAGCAATGGGTGAAAACTCATCAAGGAGAGAAGCAACCTAGGAGAAATTTTCTGACAGTTAGAACAATTAATCAGTGGAACAACTTGCCTCCAGAAGTTGTAAATGCTCCAACACTGGAAGATTTAAGAAGAGATTGGTAACCATTTGTCTGAAATAGTATAGGGTTTCTCTGCCTAAGCACGGGTTGGACTAGAAGACCTCCAAGGTCCCTTTCAACTCTGCTGTTATTCTATTTCTATTCTATTCTATTCTATTCTATTCTAATTTTGTTGTCTATTCTATTCCTATTCTTTCATTCCAATATTTATCCTATCCTATCCTATCCTATCCTATCCTATCCTATCCTATCCTATCCTATCCTATCATATCCTATCCCGAGGACTTCAATTCCCAGAAGCTGAAGTTCAATTCTGGGAGTTGGAAGTCCATGAGTTGTCAAATTTGGAGACCACCCTGGCTTAGGTGGTTCCTGAACCATACCTGATGGCAGGCATTCTTGAAGAGGTGATCCACCAGGAGCCAGATCTCCTTGGGTATGTGCAAAGGTCGATCATTAGAGTCTTCGTCCTGAGGTACCATCTTCAGAAGAGACTTCTCCTGATTGAAAAGCGAATGAACTGGCATCAGAACCTCCAAATACTTGGAGGAGCTTGTTTTTTTGTCTCCCCCACTGGAAAGTCAACCAACAGCATCTTTGCTTTGCAGCATCCCTGAGAGCACGCATAAAAGTGACCTTTGCAATTGCAAAATGTTGGTTCTCTTCCCCAGTCTCCTCTCAGGGGAATGGCAGACGATCAAGAGGGAATTGTTCTTCTTTTTTTATAGTAGCAACATCAGGATGGCGGGTTTCCACCCCAAACTGGCTTGCTAAAATGGAAGGCCTGAAATAAATTCGCAGTGGACCGTGGGAGGGAAAGCACCACAAGCTCATTTCAGATCCGTCCCAAGCAAAAGATGGTTTGGCGGCTGCCCACAGCATTTTTAAACAATAAACAAGGAGGGTTCCTTTCATTTTTAAAAAAAAAATTCATCTTAAAATGATTTTGGAGTCCAGAAAAGTTTCTCTTGGTTGTTTAAAACAAATGTCACGCTGTTATGAAGAAAAAAACAAACATGGAGATTGCTGACAAGAAACAAGAGAGCAAGAGGAACATCAATTTATCTATTCTGGCATCTGCCCATGTTTGCCTTCCAATCCCTGACAAGAAATTTCTGCAGGACTCATTAGAGCAAGGATGGGCAATGCAGGAACCCTACTTTGCTTTTGTTGGTTGTCATTGCTTATACCCAACGGTTGACTGTGGCCATCAATACCCAACTGATTATACCCATCGATGTCCTTGATTATACCCCTTCCAGGTAAGGCGAATCAAGATAACTGTCCTCCCCTCTGCTAAAACCACTGAATTGGGAGCAGCATTTGGGACCATTAAGTCTGTATGTCTTCTCAAACAAGCCTCCTTTGCAGTTGACATCAACCTTCTAACCTAAGGGAGTTGAAGTCCACAAGTCTTAAAAGTTGCCAAGTTTGGAGACCTCCGTTCTAACCTGTTGGACTTTGCAGCTAGCATTCTGTAGGACATCCGATTTGAGAAATAGTTATGGTTAAACATGGCCAGTTGTCACAATCTCTCCTCTTTCTCTTTCCAACCACTAATCATCTTCACAACATTCTTTCAGTCTGGTTCCAATTTACCTGGATTCTTATAAAAATCCAGGAGTGGATTTAGAAATCAAGGTGAGACCAAACCACAGTAGAATTGCTGCTTCCTGTTGGTCTAGAAGCTCTTTATTCTCATATGGTTTAAAACTGATTTTTATAAACAAAAAACAAAAAACCAACAACCATATCACACCACTAACACATATCCCTTTTGGCATTTGTGTTAATAGATCCCTTGTGCATCTATTACAGGCAGTCCTTGACGTACACAGTTCTTTTAACTATCATTCAAAGTAACCACAACACTGGGAAAAAAGTGACTCATGACCATTTCACACATTTTTTTGACCACTGCAGCCATTTCCATGGTCCCCCGATTAAAATTCAGACCCTTGGCAATTGACTCCTATTTATGATGGTTGCAGTTGGTTATACCATCCCCTTTTGAAACCTTCCAAGCAGCAGAGTCAATGGAGGAGCCAGATTCGCCGAACATTGATAAATCATACCTTAACATCTGCAGTGATTCACTTTAAAAAACCCATGGAAAGGTCATAATATGGGACAAAAAAAATGTCCCACTTAGTGACTGAAAAATGTTGGGGCTCAATTGTGGCCGTACGTCAAGGATTACATGTACAATTCCAATCTTCTCCCAAGGACTCTACCACCAAGCTGTGTGTTCCCCATGCCGTAATTTGGCCTTCAGGATTGCTTCACCTTCAGTGCAAAAAAAATTCTGCATTTCTCACCAGTCGGTGCCTCACCCACAACACCCCCTTGTGTTGTGTCTCGGTCTATTTCCCCCCACCTACCGAGAGAACCATGGAAGGCTTGCCCAGCCGCATTACCTTTTCAAGGCCGCTGTCCTCTCCCTGAGAGCACATTGAGGAGGCAAAGAGACGGAAAGGAAAAAGAGGAAAAAAAAGGAAAGACACGACATGGGTTAAACTGGCACAAAGTCCAAAGCAAGAGAAAGGAACCCACCATCTATGAGGAAGCCAGAAGCCAGATGGTGGGGGAAATGGAACGCGATCAAAAGCGAGCGCTAGGCAGGGAAACTCGGGTTAAAGGGCAGATGCAAACAGGAGATCTGCGGATTCCATGAAGAGGAACCGCGGAGGGGGGAGGATTTGGGCAGCGCGACAGGAAAGCAAACGCCAAGCTGCAAGATGCTGATTGGGAAGAGGGTTGAAGTCCCCCTCCGTGGCTGGCAGGGATGAAAGGGCGGAGGAGGTTCAAGCAGGCGGGCAAGGAAGCAAGGTGCTCCGTTTTGAGTTCTGCTACTATCCAACCTCCCAGGAGGCTCCCCCAGCAGCTTCTTCCTACCAGGTCAATGAGCTTGGTGACAGGGACTTCACGGATGGGCTGCCTCATCCGGCACAGGGCTTCCAAGGAGGTCCCAAAGCAGCTGACCAGGTAGTTGCCGCTGATGGTGAGGAAGTAATCCTTGCCCCGGTCGAGGTGAAGGACCAGGATCTCCTCGATCTTGTCCTCCCCTGAATTGAGAAGGGTCACCGCGTCCTTGCTGACGTAGACGTCCAAAGAGATGTCCACTGTCTCACCTGGGAGGAGAGAAGACCCATGATGTCAGGATTCCAGTGATCGCCCTAATTAAGTCATGAGCCTCAAGCCAAACTTCAAAAAACTTCAAAAGATTTATTAGGAGTGACATGATAGCATGACCTGAATGAAGCTGACTCTGAGACACGTAATTTACAATCACCTATGACCCTGTTTCCCACCATCCCTCTGGGTGGATCATAATTGATTCTCCAATGAATTCATTGGGCTGGGTGTCATCAATCACTGTACGACTGTAACTTTGTCGCTTGTATCACAATTTATATTGACTGTTTCCGAGTATGATGTGATTGCTTATTGTACCCTATGACTATTATTAAGTGTTGTACCTAATGATTCTTGGCTCTTGATGAATATATCTTTTCTTTTATGGACAATGAGAGCATTTGCACCAAATTCCTTGTGTGTCCAATCACACTTGGTCAATATTCTATTCTATTTTATTCTATTCTATTCTATTCCTATTCTATTCCTATTCCTATTCTATCACGTTCTCCAACCAGAATACCCGGTTTTGCCTCAGTTATAATATTTGTGAGATAAGCTTGGAATGTGCTTCTGAGTTCATTTGCCGTATGCCCCTTCAGGTTTTTCCCTCCCTCTTTCTTGTGACAACTTGGAAACAGGCATAAGAATATTTTACAAGTTGACACATGAAAGCATCAAGACCGAATCTTGAAGGTGGACCGGTTCCACCATGAAGAGGCATTGGGAGGTGGGGGAGAGAAAAAAAATTAGAATGCCAACGTATTTCTCAAGACTCACTTGGCTCCAAATAACCTTCGTTGGGTTCGGCACGGAGCCATGGTTTGCAGTACTGCATGTCGTTGAGCTTGGGGATGAAGGAGAAGTGGCAGGGGACCTGGCCATTGTTAGTGATCTGGAATTTCTCCTTCTGCAGTTGCCGAAACTTTACATTCTCAAAAGAGAACTGTAGGCACAAAAGAGAAGAAGAAAAAAAACAACAAAACCTGAGTTTGTTTTTTTTCAGCAGAAAAGGGAACCCGCTCTGAACACCAGAACTGGCTTCTATTTTAAGTTTTCACAAGAACGATATTTGGTTCAGACTACCACTCCAGGGATGCATTGGCTCAGGGGCTAAGACGCTGAGTTTGTCGATCAGGAAGGTCGGCAGTTCCAATCCCTAGCACGGCGTAATGGAGCGAGCTTCCATTACTTGTCCCAGCTTCTGCCAACCGAGCAGTTCGAAAGCAGGTTAAAAAATGCAAGTAGAAAAATAGGGGCCACTTTGGTGGGAAGGGAACAGCGTTCTGTGCGCCCTCGGCGAACGGTTTAGTCATGCCGGCCACATGACCATGGAGATGTCTTTGGACAGCGCTGGCTCTTCGGCTTTGTCACGGAGATGAGTCGCGTCCCCTAGATCTGGAAACAACTAGCACGGATATGCGAGGGGAACCTTTACCACATCAGGAATTTGCCTTCCTTTGAAGAATTTGGGTCTTTCTGGAGCAGGTTCACCTTGGGGGCAGATGTTTTCCCATGTTTCTTGGAGATGTGTTGGACTCAAGTCCCAAGGTCACACATGAGATTTATGGGAGCTGAAGTCCAATACATCTGGAAGACACCCAAGATGGGAGTTTCCCATGGCTGAAAAACTTCCCTCTTGAGGAAGGAAAAAAAACATTTTTTTTTCTCCCTTACCTCTCTCCTGCTCAGCTCCACCGATGGAAGGAAGTCATTCTCCATCCTGTCCATCATCCGGACAATATCCTCAAATACTTTCCGGTACCGTCGGTCATCTACAACTTTCACCTTTGGGAAAAAGCAAGATCGTTTGATTTGAAGAAAGGGCTTCAAAATGAATGGAGACGCCTGCCTTGATCAAGCTCTGACCAACTCCCAGAATTTCTGGAGTGGACCAGAGCTTCGACAACCTGGCCTTGTAGAAAAGGAACAAGGTTGTTTCCAGGGAGGCTGTGCTAACCCTGTTTTCTGACCCAGTTGCCAAACATGACAAGCCCTCTGTAATTAACTAAATGTTCCCCTTATTAGGAGTCCCAGCAGTCTCAGCAAAAAGTTTATCTCTCTCTCTCATAGCAGGCTAATTAAGTCTGTAAGTGCCTGTGGAAAGCGAAGCTCACTTCTTTTCTCCCTGAAATGACACCAATGCACCACACAGGCAAAAAAAGTTCTGGAAGGTGCGCTCGCTTTCTTCCAGCAGCGCACACACACACATAGACACACACACTCTCTCTCTCCTTGCCCCTCCTCTCCCTCCCTCCCTCTCTCAGAAGGCATGTCTGACCTCAAGTTCCAGACAAGATTCAGAAATTTGGGCTATCAGTGTCTGACAACAGGGAGACAAATATTTGTCCGCCACAGCTATTCGTCTCCGTCCCCTGCCTGTTATCCCCAGAGTTAGGGTGGGGCTTTGCTAGCAGTGGTGGCTCTTCCATCCCAAGGACTGGCTCATAGATTTCCACTGCTCTCCTCTGCCTTCTGCACATCCGAGCATCAGGCACTGGACCCAGCTGTTCCTCTTCTTCCTCATCGGCCACCTCCAGACCTGGGGGTTGTTGACTCTCCATCTGAGGGCTGACGGAGGATCCACCTCTGTTTCTCTCTCTCTCTGCCAGCTCCATTCCCTCTTCTTCCTCTAAGGTCTCAGGTTGCCTTGATGCTGGCCCTGACTCCCACACCTCCTCCTCCTCCTCCTCCTCTGATTCGGCTACTGGAGGGGCCGGCGGCCAGTAGGCCACAACACCCTATAATCCAACCAGCTTCAAGCAGGGACCACACATCAGGAACTGAGCGACTGAATGGAATTACCCCTATGAGGAAGAGGGAGCTGACGGGCTTGTGGTCGCTTGTTTTTAGTTCCATGTGGCTGCGGTATTGGAGCTGGCTGATGTTGCCTCCTCTCCAGAGAATCCGGTCACACCAAGCTGGGACACGACATTTTCCACTGGAAGGAGATAGGATCAATATCAGGGATCTTCTGGAAGCCTGCAGGATCCTCACCACATTACCCTCCATGATCTCCACACCAAATTTTAATTCATGGGATCCATCATCGTATGGGATCCATCTTCTCATTTTTCCCCAAAAAACCCCCCAAAACCAATACTTTTGTACAAGACCACAGAGTCCCAGGCAGGCAGGGCAGGGCGGGTGGAAATTCTTTAACTTTTTTTAATTATTTTTTTTTATTAATTACATTTCTTAGTGCTTAATAAATATCACGTTGTCTGGGCATTTAATTTGCTTAATAATACATATTACATTCTCAATCTCCACCCCTTTTTTCCCAACCACTGATCAAATAGATTCCATGTTTGATAATATTCTGTATCATCTTTCTCTTTCATTTTTAATGTCAGTCTGTCCATTTCTGCACATTTTAGTATCTTGTTAACTATTTCTTCAAACTCTTTAACTATTGGGATGAGATTCTTGCCTGGATTGAACTGTTGGGCAAGATTCTTATCTGGATTTAACAATTGGAGCGAGTGTCTTACCTGGATTGAACTATTGAGGTAAATTTCTTATCTAGGTTGAACTATCGGGGCAAAATTCTTACCTGGATTGAACTATTGGGGAGAGATTCTTACCTGGAATCCCAGCGATCTGTTTTGGAGTCATATTTGTACGTGGGGATAAACTTGATTTCGCCTTCTGTGAAATCAGCAAAAGCTGCCTTTTGGGTACGCTGAATGTTCAGCTGAGAGCAAAAGACAAATCAGTCAGCTGACATCACTCAAACTGTCTAGTATTGACAGCGAGGGTCATGAAAAACTTAAGACTGCCTGTCACATGACTTTGAGGGGAGGGGGGTTCAACCATCCTTATTCAAAAGGCAGGAAGCACATCGTGGTGGGTCTATGACAATTCGCCATGGCCAACTCATCATAGCCATCTCATCACAGGACAACTGGGTGCGGGACAAGAGTTACACTATAATATCAAAACTAAGATTCCAGTGAAAAATGTTAGAGAAGCAGGAAAAAAGAGTTAATGAAGAGATTAGATATCCAGATCACTAAGAAAGTTAAGTACCTAGAGATTCAATTAACAGCAAGATGTCTGACAATTAAGGAAGGTAATTATTTTAAACTGATACAACAAATTAAGATAGATCTGGAAAAATGGAAAAAGCAATTATCGTTAATGGGAAGAATAGCAACAATTAAAATGAATATAATGCCGAGATTACTGTTTGTACCTATTTCAAACAATTCTGATAAAATTGGAGAAAAAATATTTTGAAGATCTCAATAAAACAATACTAAAAGAAAAAAAGGCGGCATAGAATCATTAAAAAGGATGCAAAAGGAGAGACAGAATGAAATGTGAATGGCAAACATTGGAATATTTTTTTATTTATTTGAAATAACTAAATAGAATTGTTAAATTGTCCCACAGAGTTTTGGCAGTGGTGAATTGCCAAATGTGAATTCCTTATTGTGTTCCCTCTCTTTTTCTCACATCTCTTTGTGTGGGAACATTAAAAGCAAATTTCTATCATATCACAAGACCTAAAATGGACACCTAACATCAAAAACATTATCAAAAAAGCACAGCAAAGAATGTTCTTTCTGCACCAACTCAGGAAGCTCAAACTGCCCAAGGAGCTGCTGATCCAGTTCTACAGAGGAATCATTGAGTCTGTCATCTGCACCTCTATAACTGTCTGGTTTGGTTCTGCAACCCAACAGGACAGACACAGACTTCAGAGAGTAACTAGGACTGCAGAAAATACAATTACAACCAACCTCCCTTCAATCGAGGATCTGTATAATGCACGAGTCAAAAAGGGGGAATGTGAAAATATCTACAGACCCCTCACATCCTGGACATAAACTGTTTCAACTCCTTCCCTCAAAACAACGCTATAGAGCCCTACACACCAGAACAACTAGACACAGGATGTTTTTTCCCGAATGCCATCACTCTGCTAAACAAATAATTCCCTCAACACTGTCAAACTATTTACAAAGTCTGCACTACTATTACTGTTAATCTTCTCATCATTCCTTACCACCCATTTCTTCTCGCTTGTGACTATATAACTGTGACTTTATTGCTTATATCCTAATGATTTTTACTGACTATTTCCTAGTATGACTGGATTGTCTATTGTGCCCTATGACTATTATTAAGTGTTGTACCTGATGATTCTTGACTCTTGATGAATGTCTCTTTGCTTTTATGTACACCGAGAGCATTTGCACCAAGACAAATTCCTTGTGTGTCCAATCACACTTGGCCAATAAACAATTCAATTCAATTCAATTCCTATTTCTATTATTTCTATTTTTGGTGTCTAGGCATGTTAGGAACAGCTGCTGGCTGCAAAACTAGGAAAGGAAGCTCCAACTTCCAAATAGCCAATAAAAGCTGGACTTCGATGAATGTAACCCAAGCTTTTGCACTAATGACAACTGTTAGATTTAACAAAATGACTTCCAGATGGCACAACCATCACAATGTTCACAAATCCTATTATTAAACCATGGGATGGAGGAGTTCTAAAGGCCCGTTTCAGAGGGGAGGACCCTTATCCAAGAGGAGGGGAACAGATAATTTCAACTTAAACAAAAACACCAAACCTCCAGGGAATTCCTCCCTACCTTTCCCCCTCTCACCTGGTCAAACGTCAGCAGTTTCTGAAGCTCGTTTTTAACGATTAGAGATTTTACATCATTGGAGTCGGGGAGGCAAAGCCTGTAGTTCAGATCTCCCAGCCAGATGACAACGCTGAAAGATACAAGAGAGAGCAGAGAAACTATTAGAGCCATGGTGGCACAGTGGTTAAAATGTAGTATTGCAGGCTAATTCTGCCAGCTGCCAGCAGTTCAAGTCTCACTGGCTCAAGGCTGGCTCAAACTTCCACTTTTCTGAGGTGGGTCAAATGAGGACCCAGATTGTGGGGGGCAATAGGCTGACTCTGTAAACCACTTAGAGAGGGCTGTAAAGTATTGTGAAGCGGTTTACAACTCTTAAGTGCTATTGCTATTGCTCTTCCTTCAATCATCATCTTCAATTGTCTTCTTCTTTTAATGACCCCATTATCCCCTGCGGGGGGGGGGGGTCTGGGCAACTNGGGGGGGGGGGGGAGTCTGGGCAACTGAATGGGGCTGAGGGTTTACTGGCCAGATGCCCTTCCTTTTACCAGAGCGGGGGTTTGTTTTGCAGATACATTCTCGTCGTGCCCATAGAGAAAAATATCTGCTTCCTACCTAGGATCAAACTCACAGCCTCCTGATTCTGAGGCGAGAGCTCCACCTCTAGGCCACCGCACCGCTCATGGCTTGGGCGTCAATGATTGTGTTTACTTCACTGAGCCGAACGTGTTCCTTTCCACCTTGCTTCAACAAAATGAACAACGCAGTACTTGCTGAACTTCCTTCCCCACCACCCCGTGTCCCACCCTTCGGACGCACTCGTGTTTCATGATGGTCAGCTGGGGCAGGTTTTGGTCGGAAACCTCAAAACTCATGCGGGCGCAGATGTCCTTATAGTCTTGATTGCGCTGCTCGAAGTTCTCCACGTGGGCAGCCAGGTGGGAGTTGACGATGCAGAAGGTGGTGTTGTGGAAGACGAACCTGACCGCCACGCCACCCTTGTTGCCCTGCAGGAGGCCGGACAGAAGCAAGGGAAGAGAAGGGAGGAGGAAGAGCAAGAAGGAAAGTGTTGGTTGGAGGGCGATGAGGAGACAACCTGGGGATTATCCAACGCTGGGGACCCCGCTTACCATCTTGCCCATGATCCCGGTGCCAACTGTCTCTGCCACCACATCTTTGATGAAGTCGATCTGCTCCTTCCTGGCGAAGATCAGCAACATCATGCCAACCAGGCGCACCAGCTGTACCTGTAAGATTGGGACCTTAGAATGGCCGTCCCGCTCTCAATACCTGCCCTGATCCAGGGAGCTGCCTGGCCTGCTTGCAACAGGATGAGGGAATGGGACTTACTTTCTTGTACTTGGCTTTGTGGTGCAAAGCCTTCTCCACCGCCATCAGCCACTCTTGTTCTTTGTTGGAGTCGAAGTAGAACAAGGCTTCTGTGCTCAGGTCCAGCTCCTGGAACCTGGAGGGGGAAGAGTTTGGCAGATGCTGAGCATGGCCTCAAGAACGGCCCTCCTCGACTTGAAGAGCCCTGCTGGCTAGAAGGCAGTATTGCAGGTTAACTCTGCATTCCCACTGCCAGCTGTTCGCTCCTCACTGGCTCAAGGTTGACTCAGCCTTCCCTCCTTCCGAGGTGGGTCAAATGAGGACCCAGATTGTTGGGGCCAAGAGGCTGACTCTGTAAACCACTTAGAGAGGACTGGAAAGCACTGTGAGGTGGTGTATAAGTCAGTGCTATTGCCCTACCTTCCTTCCTTCCATCCCAATGGCTAGAATACAGTTTTGCAGGCTGACTCTGCCCACAGCCAGGAGTTTGATCTTGACCAGCTCAGGGTTGATTCAGGACCCAGATTGTTGGGGGAAATATGCTAACATTTGTAATCCGCTCAGAGAATGCTGTAAAGCACCATAGAGTGATATTATAAATCTAAGTGCTTTTGCTATTAGGAGCACAGATGGGGCAGTGATTAGAATGCAATATTGCAGACTAACTCTGCCGACTGCCAGCAGTTCGATCCTGACTGGCTCAAAGTTGGCTCAGTCTTCCAGCCTTCTGAGGTCGGTAAAAATGAGGACCCAGATTGTTGGGGGGGGGGGGG